>CM062808.1:240507975-240803201 GCA_031772625.1 Pinus tabuliformis | reverse complement strand
TATGGAACAGGCTACGACATCAACATGACTATTGGCATATGGAATTTGTAATACGACAGATGGCTACGAACATCAACAAGAGAACTCCGATCTTCCAAAATAGGCACTAGAGAGAGATAGTTGCACCAAAAGGTTCGATTTTCCCCTTTCTCCTTCTTCTAGACCAAAGCAGCACTTCCTTCTCCTCCTTCTTCTATTTCACACTTCTTCCAGCTTCAAGTGACATCGAACTAGCTTGTGAGAGAGAGTGCTTCAAATGGCTTCATTTATAGCCCTTTGGTGAGGTCGAATAGGCCGACTTGATCATCTTAAGGCCAACTTGGTGTGGAGACACCAAAATTCATATTTGATTCAGTACTTAACCTTTTTACATGATTTAGAAGCCTAAGAAGGGTCTCTTTAAAAGTACAATGACTCTATTGACTTAGGATTAATCTTAGAAGTCCTCAATGGGGACTTTGACCTAAAACATGGTGACCCATGCTTTAATAAGTCACAATAATAATAATAAAAATTATTTCCTTTATTCTTTTGACAAGTACATTACAAAATGACTCAAATACATTTAATGAAGACTGAACCTAGTTACATTTTCCAACAACCTACTCAATATGAAACTCCAACATCATCATCGTCTAACCCCTTGGGGAGCCTATACCTATCATGCAAGAATGTCCAAGATAAATAAGTACACCAAAACTGCACCATCAAATATGTAACTAAGGGGTGATCAACAAGGCCAGCATATGTGAGAAGCCACCAAACTAGCAAGCATGATCATCCAACCAGAGAGAAGTGAGACTCCCCCGATCAGAGACACCCATCAAATAATTTGATGCTGTGAAGAGTAAGGGTTCAATGAAGATGTATGACCCCAAGTTGGTCCAATACTCGAAGGTACTAGTTGCAAATCTTATCAATGAGTTGAAAACCACAATGTGGAACCTCATAAAATGAGCTTTTGAGGAGTAGGATTCCTTAATTGGTAGAAAAGCTTGTGGATGATCCCTTTGAAATCATCCCAAGTGTAGAGGGAAGGTTGATTGGAGGTTGTGAGGTTCTATGTGTGTCTCTACCTTCATGTGAGGGTTTGACCTTCCATGTTTTCCTGAAATACATGAACCTTTTTGTGAGTTTGCTAGAGTAGGTTGAGTTTTGAACTAGGCTTCCAGATTGCAAATCCAAGAGTCAAGGTTGTCCCTATTTAGGGCTCCATCAATTTTAGAGATGAAAAGCCTTGTCTCTTGTCGGAAATATTTTTGGACAACGGGGATAGTTGTAATTGCATTGGGTTGTTGCAGTGATCATTTTTGTTGCAAGCCGTGCTGCTATTGTATGATACCAAATTTTTAGAACAATGATGTGTGGTCATTAGTTGTTGGAACATGGACATCATGGTTTTCATTATTTCTTGATGGAAGTCTATTTTTGTTGGGCATGTTTGCACTGTTGATAGGCAAGGGTTTTGAGCAACACATATTGTAGCTCTTACATCTTATATGCTATGAGTTGGGCAATGTTGGATACTTGGGGGTTTCCGAGGTTACCAGGGGATTTGTGGGGTGCCATAGTGAAACAAGAGATGTGGAAAAATATCTCTCTTTTTTAGTTGGAGATAATTGCCTACAATTCATAGTTGCAAAATGGATTTGTTTCTGTCTCGCTTACACACCTAAGTTTATGTAGGACAAATCCTCAACCCCGCTAGGTGTGGCCTTGGTGGCAAAACTCAGAGAAGGGGTTGTCACCTAATCCCAACTCTCTTCGTCTAGGCTCTCTCCTAGCTAAAGCCAAGGGGGGTGGACCCTAAGGGAGGTTTTTTAAGGAAAAAATTCTTAGAAACAACAAGTTCTAGGAGACTAAGGGCGAGGCAATCACTTCTCAATGCAACTTGATTTAAAATTAGCAAGTACAAGAGTTTTGAGCAATGTAAAAGATAAATTTGATTAAGATCAATATGGCATTCAACAAAAGTAAAAATGAGAAACTAGTGCCCTATAAAAATGCTCAAGTAAAGATTATATACTTGAAAAATGAAAATAACACTTCAAATTACAAGGATAACAACGCTGTGAGACGAGTGTTAGTACAAGATGATAGCATAAATTGAAATATAAACAACAAAATAGATCTTGCAAGGTGAATGGAACTTGTACTTCTTTTTCAAAGAGATGCTCAAATGAAACGGGACAATATCAAAGGACAATGAGCAAGTAAGTTAGATAACAAGTAGAAGGTAAGTTCAATGTAATATGCAAGCAAGATACAATACTCACAAATCAACAATATGCCTAATGATATGATGTTAGATAGATGAATGCAAAACTTAAACGATGTGAAATGCAAGGATCTTGGTTGATTTCAATCAAATCCCTAATCTATGGTGAAAAATCTCCCTTCCATTTCTTACAACTAGGTAAAGATTGGGGTGGGTTGCAAGAATGATAGGCCGAGGAGACACAGGTCCGTTGTTAACAATACCTTTCTTAGCCTCCTTGCAATCCACGTGCCTTCGTTCCTACAAGGGCTCTGCCACAAGACAACTGTGAGGTCACATGTTTTAACTTTACTCGGTACTCAAGTGAAAGAAAGTCATGAAGACTTGTCCTAAAGTTTCTATTCAACCAAACTTATGCTTGGAGCTAGATTTTAGAACTGCAAGTCTAAATCTAATATGCAAATGAGATGCTTAAATGTTAATGAAATGTCTTCAAAGAGATATAATGATAACAATACCCTTCAAATAAAGAGATAGCAAATAAAATTGTAATCAAGATTACAGTAAGTGCAATATGACATAGACTTGTAACAATGATTAATGAAACATATACCAATTACTCAATGAAAACAATGCCAATGAAAGAAAATTAGCTCAATAGTTGAAATGCTAACTCAAGTGCCTTGACATTGAAAATATGTATGTTCCCCTGTAATATGTTATGTTATGGCAATGAGTTGCTCAAATTTGTAAATGGAATGTTGGTTGAGCCAATGAAACAAGTTAAAATGAACAATTAACTTGTTAAAACTAGATTGTGAATAAATGAAGTTAACAAACTAGAAAAAACTTGCAAAATTTGCTCCAAGTGTAGAGCTTTGCTCAAAGTAAACTTTACAAATGAAACAAGATGCAAATGAGTTGAGCATGAAGCTTGAGGTAAGAAAATGTTACAACGTAGATGATGTTAATTTTGCACTGCTTTTCTATTTCAATTACTTTAGCCCAATTCACTTCTTCAATAAGCAATCTTTTAATAATAATTAATTCTTCCAATAATCAGTAGTAACTGAAGATAGAACAATAAATGCAATGACAATAGTAGACAATCAAAACATCAACAAGAGACACTAATTTGGTCACCAGGGTAAAACTCCACAAGGGGGAAAACCCTTTGAAATTCTTTTTCTATTAGATTGTCATAAAATGTTCTACTTGCTTGGAATGTTGAAAAGATGGGTGCAACATTTGGCTCCATATGGGGACATATTGCTTCAATGGAGCAATGTGAGAATCTCAGAATCCTGCATCCAAGATAACGAAAGTCCATCAAATAGATATCCATTCAAAATCGAAATCATCATGCATACATAGAATATCTGTTCGAATTGAAAAGATCTACTCTAACAAATTGAAATGTAAAGACATAATACATAAGTGCATAAAAAAATAATCTTGCTAAATGACATAAATGAAAAAGGAGTAGGGTTAGAGATACTATACAAAGGATACCCTATGGCATTAGATGTCATGTATGCGGCACAATCTCAAACATCTATTTGCATACAGGTAGTCAATAGGTTGTTTTTCAGATGTCCCTTGATGAAATTTGACCCTTTTTGGTTGATGTAGATTCAGAGCACTATGCTGCACATCTCTGTCATATGGAAACCTTCTCCTTTTTCCGCTCGGAAGATATGATGGATGATGAGATGAAGAAAAGTGATATACTCGCTGGATGAATTCTGAGTCAAAATGCGGTGGATGACCTTGTGGCTTAATTTCTTCACCATTTTCTGGTCTCGTTGGATACTCAATATGATATCTCTTTTCAACCTCCCTGTATAATCTAACCATACCACTTGTTGCAGCGGGACTAGTGGCATATGATAAGTCCATCTGAATAGAGCCACCCAAGTCAGCTGCAAACTTCATGGATAAGAGTATTCCTTATACATCTGGCACATCAATAATTGCTATATCCATGGTGATGATCTTGTATGGATAATCAACTAAGGAAACTATAAATCTTTGACCACACCAAGGACTTCAACCTTTCTAGAATCCATCGAGCAAATGTTATGATAAGGCCTAGAAATTCTTAAGTTCAATTGATCCATAACCTTTTTAGTCATAACATTTGTTGAAGCACCAAAATCAAGCATGCAATTATGAAGCAGATGATCATTAATATCCAAAGTCAAGAAGAAAGGCTGATGATCTTCATTGGTCATGTAGCAGTTTAAATCCTTTAACTTAATTTCTTCATCCTTAGGATTGTTATCGATATTACCCTGTTGAACCATACCCAAAGCTTTGAAGAATGATGCCTGCTGAGATGGAATTTTAGGAGTTCAAGCACCAAGACAGACATCTTAATGCTATTAGTCCATGCGGCCCAATCTAATTTCAATCCCGACTTATATCTTTCAGCTGCAACCTGTTTAATTCGATTCTGGTCTTTACCTTTTCTTTGATAAGTGTAACCTTTACTTTTAGCAATTTCCAGAATTTGTTCTTGAGATGGCTTTTCACCATACATCTGCGTGATAGGATCTTTTTCATCACTAAAGTTATTGATGGTGAAGGATGAAGAAATCATATCTGTGCAACGACTTTCCTTGGAAGAACTTTGACCAAGATTATTTATCTGTTCATTAGCTGCTTCATCCAAGATTTTTCTAGCAAGGGCACATGCACTTTCCTCGTGGAAGCTTTCACATGGTCTGCAAAAAGGGATAGGTTGATCAACAACATTGGTAGACTCGAGCGGAGTAGGAGGCCTTTGATCAATAGGAAGATTTCTTCTCGGCTATGGATTATTATTTCCTTTGTTGTTATTTTTTGATTTGGGGTAGCATCGGATGTGTTCTAGCCATGAAAATTGGTGGAGAGGCTAAAGCACATGAGATATCCAATACCTAGAAAGGGTTTGGGCAGATTCTAAACAGTTTGGGAGATATTAAAATAATTAATATTTTTAATGGAGTCCCTAAGTCTAAACTTAGGGAAAATAAAATATTAATGTAATTAATATAAAACTGTGTTAGAATGGTCCAAAAGTCATGGATCAAGCCAGATCTAATCTTAGCCGTTGATTAGGGACTTAATCTCAGCCATTGATTTGTCAACGAGAAAAGTAAAAGAGGAGGCTTGAGGGTCTACTTGGAGAACACACTGAGGGAGTCCAGTCAGTTCAATTTCTTGTGTGGGGTTAGCTGAGAAATTGAATCAGTGGTCTGGAAAGCAGTCAGGAGGTAGCAAGTACAAAACAGAGAGACGAGAGATCAGCACATAGGCAGAAGAGGCAGACGCAGGGCCAGAGGAAGCCACGTAGAGGTAGCCGAGACTGTGCAGAGCTAGCAAGGCCTGCGTCATCCATGCAGAGGCTGCAGGAGTGACGCAGAAGGTCAGAGAGGCTGCGCAGAGTCTCGACAGGCTAACCCAGAGGGTTTAAGGTCACGCAAAGGTTAGTAGGGCCAACGCTGGGTTCAAAAGAAGTGCTGGAAAATTTGTCTATCTGTGGGTAAGCCAGTTTGGCATCCTGTTGTACTAGAAAATTGCTGAATGATAAAATCCTCCCTTGCTGCATTAGTTTTCCCACATTGGGTTTTTCTAGGGACATTAGTCCAAAATAACTGTGTCAATGTGTTGATTCTTGTGCATATGTTTTTTTCTGTATTACGGTGTGATATCTGCAACAATATTTATTTTAATGTTTGTTGAAGTAATTTCATGAATAACTTATGGTGAAATAAGTAGGAAAAGTAAATCAGTTGCTGCAGTGATAGAATTTTCACATTATTATTATTTCTAGGATGCATATTCTGGGCTTGCTTTCGTTCCATTTGAACCATCCTAGACTGCATAGCACTCATATCTCGAGCATAATCGAGTCTCATTTCTTTAACTATCTGAGTTAATTCTTTAATTTGATCATGCTCGACCTCCTTAATTTCTTTTTCTTTAGATTTAACCAGAGCTCTGTCAAAACCAAGACTCTCTGATTTACTCGAATCTTTTTTATACGTCTCTAATTTTTCAACAGTATTTTGAACAACAATTAGAGTAACAGGCTTGGTACGTCTAATCTCATATTGGGTGTCAACATTAAATGCTTCAAGATATTGCTCTAACACTGTCTTGTCAGCTCGCTTGTAATCTTGAGTTATATCTCTAAGAAGACTATTAAATATTTCGTTAAACTCCTCAACCGTTTCATTTTCCCTTTTCTTAATGGAGTTAAGCTCTTTGACCAAATATTTTCCTTCTCTTTTATCCCCAAATTTATCTTTGAATGCATCAGTGAGGGCCCATAAAGAATCAAAAGCATTATCTGCTTTATCATGAAACCAATCCAACACATTATCTTCTAATGAGAGAACAAATAACTTTGTTCTGACATCCTCATGATTGTATGTAGCTGCGGGAGAAATCTCTGTATAAAGGTATTGAACTTCTTTATGTGAGCTTCAACATTGATGGCATTATTCCCCTGGAAGGTTGGAAGCTTGTTCATAGTAGACTCATCTGGAAGATTTTTGGGATATCCCTGAATATTGGTAAAGTTGCAAGGCCTGTAATAGTCCATGAAGACTTGATTGGTAGGGATTAATGAAAAGCAAGTGGATATCAGTGAGGGATTCCTGTTCGAGAAAGATTAAATGCTCTCTAGAATGTATTTTGTTTAACCGAGCTCTTAGAACCTTTTCAGGATCGGGAACGAGGTTAACCAAGCTACCAAGATTCCTTCTAAAGTAAGCTCTTGTGAATGGTTGAATAAGTGGAGTCGCCATCCAATTAGAAAACCAACCGAAATGTCTAGGTGTTAAAGATGCAGATAGAAGAGATGAATAGATTAGTGAGAGGAAAAAGGATGAGATGATGAAAAGATGAAGAGATATCAACGACGCCAAAAAATGTGTTGATTGATAGGCTAGTGAAATGATGAAAGATGAAAGATTGAGAAGGTGTCATTGAAGCGTCGAGAATGGGATAAACTCTTCCTTGACAACGATGCCAAAAAATGTTGTGGCGTTGGCAGGATAAAGAATATGAAATTGATTAGAAGATTAAGAAGAACGATGATAATTGCCGTAAAGCCAAAGGCCAATAAATTGGTCCCCTACAACGATGCCAAAAATGTTGTCGCTTAGATTGTACAGGGACTGTGACAACGACTCAGGTCGGGGGCTGTCACTTTGATCACTGAACTCTCCATTCTAGTTGTCTCCCAACAAAAGGCTATGGGGGATAGTCCCTATGGAAATGTGAAGACAAAGAACAAGTTAGCAACCAACAAGTCTGGGAGACACGATTGAGTGGCATAACTACTTGGTTATTTTTAGCAAGATAAGATTAGATTAGATTGAATTGTGAGACCAGTGCCTTATGGAGTCAACCTCTTGCTTATTATCAATTAAATGCCAAGCTAAGTCACCTGACACGGGGATTCGGGACACGTAGGATTCGGGATTGTGTGTCGGATTCGGGACACGCTGACCCCCGGAATAGGATACGTTACGACACGTTATATATTATTTTATTAAAAATATATATATATATATATATATATATATATATATATATATATAATATATTTAAAAATATATATATATATATATATTTAAAAATTAGATTTATCATATTTCTTACACAAATTTTAATTAATGATACAAATTTATTGATTTCAAACATAGATCTTCATCTATAGCTATTAGCATGCATAGTACATACAAAATTCAAATAAATGTCAGTGGTACTGGTCACATAAATGATAAATCTATTAAAAATTTAAATCATGATTCATAATTCATAATTGAAAGACAACTTACAACTACAAGATAGTAAGATAAACACACTGACAACTGTAGTTTTCTCATTAAGTCATCAAATCAAAATGTGTTACATAGGTAGTGTTGGTGCAATGCCAATGGCAAATAGAAATAGAAAATATAAAACAACTACAGGTATACAAGCCTCAAGCATCAATTAGCATCAGAATCAGCATCACTGTCCCCATCATCATGGTCCCCACTGCTCTCCTCTACATCCTCCTCCTCCCCTGTATCCATAGTCGCCTTTGCATCTGCTGGTATGGAGGCTGACCCCTCTAAGTCATCAAATCTAATAGGCTCTAGCACTGGATCATTGAGATCCATGTTGGCCAATGCCAACTCAACAATGGTGTCCAGACCCATATCATCAGGAAAATGTTACTTGGGAGCGGGAGCGAAAGCGGGGAGCGGGAGCGAAAAGGGAGCGGGAGCGACATATTCAGAAGCTCTTGGTTTGGTGCTCTTGATTAAATACAAGTTCCATACCCTAATACATGAAAAAATTCAATGGAAACATTGCAATCCCCCAACCTAAAATCCTGAAAAACTGATAAGTCTGCTGGATTTTGAATGAAATCTAAAATTCTACTTTCTCCATATGAAATCCAATGAGGCCGGAACCACTCTCAAACATCCTGAGTCATTTCATGGTAATGTTAAAAATTTAAGTAAAAGGATGAAAATGAAGATTAAGGAGAATGCCACTTTTACGTAAGAATTTAACATTACCATGAATAGCATATCAATACTAGGGCCTAGACTTGATTATGAAGCTGCCAAAATGCTCTACTCCTTACCAAATGAAAATATTAATGGGCAAACACGCCCTTTTCATACCCGCGCTGAGCTAGCAAGTCCTAGAAACCGGACACGTGTCCTAAAATCGCGACACGCCCCTGAAAATCGCGACACGCCCTCGGACACGACGTGTCCGAAACGGACACGACGTGTCCTGTGATTTGGACACGAATCCAGACCGAATCGTGTCGGATTCGCCGGATTCGGGATTCGCAGGGGGTTTAGGACAAATCCGGTTTCCTAGATGCCAAGTAACTGGGTGTACAATTGCTGCTCAGATGAATGACTATTCTATATGAAGTGAGAATCCTACAAGTTAGGTGAAATGCATAATCTTAGTTGATTTTAAGTTAAATGCATATTTTAAGTGTAACTTTCCTCTTAACTGTTTTGGAATTAGTCTTTGGAGTAGGTTGTGGGATGGAAGCCAACGGGAAGCAAGCAGAGGCTTGATTAACAATATCTCCCCCTCTGTTCCAACCACTCGATGCCTCCAACGCTACAAAGACTGTGGTTCTGACGTCTGCAAGGTCACCGTGTTAACTGTTTGCACTCTGTAATTTTCCTAGGCCGAGGAAGTAAACTACAAAGGTAACCCACAAAGCACTAAGTTGGGATCTAGCTCTTCCAGCTTCAGAGAGAGCTCTCTTTGTATGATTTAATTTCTGCTTTCAAGATTTTAGGCAAGATATTGAAGTTCGAGGTGGGTTTTTTAAAATTTTGGTTGAAAGATGCTGAAAAAGTCCATTGGGCATGGAGTCATAAACTTTTGGGTAATCAATATCAAATTGACAGAGTAGTTGTAACATGGCAGGGTAGGCAAACTCTTGGATCTTAAGAAAATTATGGTGTGGCTGAGATGAAAAAGTAGATGATCAATTAAATATAAAGCATATTTAAATGAATTTTATATTTAATCTCATGAGGAAAACATTAAGACTGTTTAAAACAACCCAAAGCTAAGTACACTTAAGTAAATTCAACTCTTAATCTTCTTGCAACAGTCAGGAGGGAAATTCATATGGAAATTGAAAAAAACAATTTAACATGAGACAACACATCACCATTTGTTTGATATAAGAATCTTGGAACAAAACTGCTTTTGTATTTCTGAAAATTGATTACTTTGAGTACAATCCACAACTTACATCAAGGTAGAGCTCTTTTCTTCATACATAATCCAACCATTTCTCAGTATTATTACAAAATATTTATAGAATTTCTATTGAATTAACTTCGGATTCCAAAAAGGAATTGATTACAAAATAATATCTAAGAAAATTATAGATATTTCTGAAATAGAACTAAATAATAGGAATTCTGGACAAATTCGGCTGTTCTGTTGAATCGTTGAAGGAAATATATTGCTGACTGTAGCTATTTTTCGGCTCCTTCTGTTTGTGTTGTTGCCAAGATTGTAGGTCTTCTGTTTGTGCTCATTTGACCAACTCCAATAATTGGTCCCATCGCTCTTCACTGGGATAGAAAAATTTACCATGTTTCTGAATCTTTCATCTACCTTTGTGTAGGTTTGGAAAGTTGGCTTGTTCAAAAATAGGGGACGAATCTCATGTGGAATGTTGATATCAGATTGTAGGCCTTCCAAGAAAGCTTCTCCACTGATAGTTCCCTTTGCCTTTGCAAATTTAGATGCATCTAGTACCTGCTGCCTCCCATTGCTCCTTTAACTCTCTGTACTGTCTTATCGAAGAAATTCCACATTGTTGCATTGCTATGATAATCCTCAGTTCTGATATCTTTAGCTCCTCTGACGCTAAGCTCCTTGAGCATTTCTCCTCCATGGGATTGAGCATTGTGACCTGCCGCTTAGCATTAAGGTGCCAAGCCTTTAGACTCCTGCTAGGGTCATTCTTCCTTTGTTAACTACTCTGCGCCCTTGGTTCTTTGAACTCTCACGACCATGTGCTAGCCCAATATTGGAAGCCCCCTTTATCAGAACTTTTCCTAACTCCAGCTGTTCTAGAGTTCCGACGTCTTCAACCTTCGATATGATGTCATCACTCTACGTGGTGACTCCTTAGAGGTGACACGTGTCACTCAGTTCTGGGCCATTAGACTACTCAATAAGGCTGAATATGCCTGCCATGTGTCTTGTTGTACTACCACATCATGCTGACATCAGATGCCACTGTAGCTTATTAGAGCCAACCATATGCTGCCATGTGTCTTGCTAGAGGAGAGAGAAGAGGGCCCGTCAACCTTTGGTTTTGCAACGAAATCCTTCGTTAATCTTTATTGGCATTCCTCGACGCTTTTTAATATTATCGGCACTTTATCGATATCACAACTTTTAGAGGTTCCTCACTTTAAGAAGTTCTGATACTCCGATACCTGATATGTCGATGTTCCGATATGCTGTACCTCCTACATTCTGATCTCCAATATGCTGATATTTCTTCCTTCCTAAGGCTTCAAATCCCTAAACTTCAGCAGAGCATGTCTTTTGATCGATGAGTCCACTTTTGGACTTCCACATATTGTTGGAAAACTTGTTCAAAGCACTTTCCAATGGAGAGGGTTCGATGTAGGCTTTGAGTTCTTTTGCTGCTTGGAAGATGAGTGCAAAATTCTCTGCTCATTGACTCTTTAGACAACTGAATCACACCCACTATGATGATCCTCTACATGAGGCTTGCAGCTACCATGGACTTCCATCTGGTCCATCAATGTAATCATCATTTTATGGCTTTTCCAATAAGCCTGCCGCTATGATGATTCTCTACTTAAAGCTTGCAGTGATCATGGGAATCCTTATGAGCCATGCATTTGTTGTATCACACATTTTTGCTAGTCTGGTTGACATCAGTGCCAACATTCATGCACAATACTAGCACAACCACCATCAATTGTCCAACACTCACTCATGACAAGACACTCATGACACCTCAATGATGACCCCTTAGGGACCTTACAATTCAAATCAAGACTAATGGACCTCTTTTGACACACATATTTTCAATGACTTGAACAATTTGATACCTTTGTACAAAGACAATTTAGACTATGCTTCATGATGAATTCATAGGCTAAATCTTGAAAATAGAACCCCAGGAATGAATATTTAGATAAACACTTTGATTACATATATTATAGGACTCTAACATTAACCACTAAAGAGGATCTAAGTTCCTCAAACTAAATTGAGAAATGGTGGCCCTAAATGTCTATCAACCAAGCTTATGCTTGGAGGTAAGTTATTAATGCAACTAGACTTAGAATGCAATGCAAGATGGATTGAGTGATTCTTTAGGTAAGATTGTTTACTTAAGTACTTAATTATGACTTGATCTTAAGTTATACCACCAAGTACTTATCAATGAGATCACAATCTTAACTACAGGAAAATGTGCCAAGTTACCAAGTGCCAAATAGATATCCACAATATATGATTATTCAACAACTATGGGATGTGCTCAATTCCTGTAATAACTTGCTCAATGATAAATTGAAGCACTTAGAATAATTTAACCAATGCTTAGCAAGATACCACCGATTATTGTTACAAGATTATCAATGGTTCAAAATAATACTCAATCATTTGAGGTATGCTTGATTATATTAAAATACTTGGAATCTCAATACCAATGTGTATTTAATATCCACAAATGGATATTAGTAGTGAAGCAAGAATGACCCTATGAGAGTACTAATTTGCCAATTAGATTGCCACTTAAGAGAAACAAGTTACTTCAATGCCAATTCGAAGAGTTCAAGCAAAGAACACTTAGACGATGTTCGATTCTTGATTTAGAAGTTATATGAGTGAGTTAGATCTTATAAACTTTCTAAAGCTCACAATGAAACCACAGGTGTTAATTTTCTTGTCCAATATTATCAATATCAACAAGTACATTAGATGATGAAAGAAAAATCCTTTTCACAACAAGGCATGGATTATTGAAAACACTTCAAGTTATGATTTTATGGTACCCAATAACATAAATGAGCAACAGTAAGATGACATAGGACAATAGTAAGCAAATCTTATGACAGCAGTGAGATAATCATGAAAACAGTGAGCTACCAATGCCAAGATGTGCCAAAATGCCAAACCAAATTTGCCAATAAAATTACAAGTGAATTAGCCTTCTTAAGATGCATCCTAGTCACTGTTATATCAGAGTTATTATGCAGAAAATGGCAGAGATGACAGTCAACAAAACTAGAATATCTAAGCCAAATACTTAATGCCCAAATGCTTATATGACTCACTAATTATGTTAGATGGCTTATCAACTGATTTTTAGAGCATTTAGATGTGTTTGTTATCACTGTTTAGAGATGATAAGACTGCTGTAGAAAACAGTGAACAAGAGAGGGTTAAAGACCAAACCCTTAGGCCTTGGTGCCTTGAAAGAACTAGTCCACTTGCCAAAATTTTGTCTAATGATTATGCCACCTGGAAAACACATAATACTTCTGCAAAAAACACCAATCTTCAGTCTTGAAATCAAATACTCAACCAGAGATGAATGAGGGCGACAAGGGTCAAGGGAATGCTTAGGAAGAGGGAGGAGCAAGCCTCTTAGAGGCTGCGGCTAAGGCCTAGAGGCCAAAAAGCCTCACGACAAAGGAGAAAAGGCCAACATGGGCCTGCGTTAGGGTGATGGAGGCTCACAAGTGGCTGTCGCAAGCCCTAGAAGGCTGTGACCAAGGGCTGAAGGGAGGCAGAGAAGCAGGGGAGGCCTGCTGCAGGCCTAGGAGGGAGTATAGATGGGAGCCAAGGGCAGGAGAAGGAGGACCGCGGACTGAAAGGGCTAAAAACAGGCTGGCTTGAACTAGAAACTGGTCAAACTGGTCGGTTCATTAGCCAAACTAATCGAACCGGTGAAAAAACCCGGTTAATAGCCTCATTCGCCCTTTTTTTGAGAAATCGGGCATAAACTGGCCGGTTTATGACGGAACCGACCAATTTTCCCATAAACTGACTGGTTCAGTCATAAACCGACCGGTTCATTACCAAGCTTTCCGTGGACCCACTAGATGCATTCTTGGAGGCTTGTGAGGTGGTTTGGAGGGAAAACAAGGGTTTTTTCCCTCCAAAAACTATTAGACACATGCATGTCAGAAACAACAGATGAATGATAAGCATGAGAGAGTGCATTATTAACAAATGATATACATTTATAGTACATTCATATGACCTTTGGTTTCGTATTCCAAGGTCTCTTGGACTTCCTTAGACTATTCAGCTTCAACACCAACCCTTAGAGGATTAGGTGTCCAACATTCCCCCCCTTAATCTGATGGGTTATGTATGTGTGACGAATAAAATATATAAATAATATAAATATAATGTAAAGGATAATAATCATAAATAATAGTTAGTTAAGCTAGTAATTAGGTTGAAGAGGCATGTCTAATAGGACATGAATCTTCATGAAGAGACACTTGCGTGGTATATAAGCAAGCCTCTCGTTTTCATTGTAAATCATTATCATTCTTATTCACACATTTAATATATAATATTTGTATCCTCATGGATATCTTTATATTCCAGGTTTTTTGGAGCAATTAATTTTTAGAAGGAACTTTGTTCGCTTCATTTGGTATCAGAGCAGTTCGGTCCTCTAGGTTGTTTGACCTCTGCACAAAGCTCGTTCTCCAATCCAAGTCTTTGACTATCGAAATTCGTCAACCTTGTTGCCGTATAATTGAAGCATTTTGCTAAATATTTGGGAGTTTCTCCTTTTCTCCATTTTTCTAGGCCTTTGGCCATATAAAAAAACAACCCATGGTAATAGCCCAAGGTATTTTAACATCGTGACCGTGTCATATGAAAAGACATGACCTTTATATTCATTAAGTGGGGTGACATTAAAAATTTATCAAGGAAGTAATTAAGTATATAAAAAAGGGACCAATTTATTATTAAAAAAAAGAAGTGAAACTATTATTATTATAAGATAATAAAGTTATTTTGAAAATGGGTCTTAATATAAAGAAATACATACATATATAGACGACAACAATATAAAGGAGTATTTTTTTTTAATAAAAGGATATTCAAGTTTCTAACAATCCACATTAAGGGAGAATATTGGAAATACATATATAAAAAAAGGGGGGGATAAAAGAAGTTAAAAAAAAATAAAAATAAAAATCCATACAAAGTTAAAAGAAGTGAAGAAAAAGAAAAAATATGGAATCCCTGAGTAGGGAACAAAAACAATCAATCACAAGAGATATAGAACAATTAATTACAATAATTGAGCGACAGATTGAGGAGAGAAAGAGAATGGATTCCTTCTTCCATTCTCTACATCCATCATCACTTCCACAGAATGATGTTATCCAGTGTACCGAGAAAGTGCATCTAAAAGATCCAGAGAATGACAAAATAGCCAAAATTCAACAAAGCAAGGAAGTGTTAGAATGCGAACATAAAAATCTTGAGGATATACATTACAAAGAAATAATGGAAAAGGACGAAGAAATTTCTCGTCTCAAGGACCACGTCGAAAAATTACTGGCATAAGTGAAGAAGACTAAAGTCTCAAAGAAAAAACTCAAGCAGCATTTATCAGAACAAGAAGAGGAAAATTTACGTTTAAAGAACCTTAATAAAAATTTATTAGAACAATTCAGAGATCTAAAAGATGAAAAACTTAAAATTCAAAACATTGAAAATAAGGTTGATGAATCAAAAACCAAAGAACTTTTACGTCTGAGAAACCATAATCAAAGCCTGCTCAATCAATCTAAGAAACTTAAGGAGGATAAGAAAGCATTAAAAGATAAGTTTGAACAAGTCACTCAAGAAGAAGTATCGAAATCCCCAGTCACAACAGTTCAAGTTGAAAATAAGGGAACGAATACCGATTCAGTGAATACGACAACTCAAGAAGACAAGTCAGTTGAAGAAAAGACACACGTAGATGTTGCAGTTCAGACAATGGACATCCTAAGTGAATGTTCCATAACCAATTCGACAACATCTTCGCCTGAAGAAAATCTAAAAACTTTATATCGACATCCGAATCATGAGAATAGACAAATCAACCAAGCTGTGTATCAGGACCATTCAAACCATAGACAACGAATTAATGTTTCAGAGAATAATGACGTAACATCAATTCCGTCTTATGCTGACAAGTCATTACAAAATTTTAGTGATCAGAATTCTATACAGAAGATTAATCTGGGATGGTCTGATCCCTTCTCAGTTCGACAATTTGGTTTGTCATTAAGAAGATCATATCAACTTGTATTGACGAGGATGACTATTCCGAGACAGAAAGACTTTCGAAGCCAAAAAGGACATCAAGCCTTTTGTCATCGACAAGCTTTGAGGACAAAGCTTTTTGATGAAGGAGGCAATGTAACAAATAAAATATATAAATAATATAAATATAATGTAAAAGATAATAATCATAAATAATAGTTAGTGAAGCTAGTAATTAGGTTGAAGAGGCATGTCTAATAAGACATGACTCTTCATGAAGAGACGCTTGCATGGTATATAAGCAAGCCTCTCGTTCTCATTGTAAATCATTATCATTCTTATTCACACATTTAATATATAATATTTGAATCTTCATGGATATCTTTATATTCCAAGTTTTCTGGAGTAATTAATTTTTAGAAGGAACTCTGTTCGCTTCAGTATGAGTCCAAGAAGAGAGTTGTAATACAAAATGTGCAAAAATGCATGGCAACACTACACTGAATGTGCTCTCTAAAATGTCGGTATAAGGGAGGTGGTTTAAGGATGACCACCAACACTGGAATGCTTAGTGCAGTTGCCAGAACTCTTCCAAGTTTGGCATGAAGCTCAGGTCTTCTGCTAGAGGAAGTGCTCTTGATGTTTTGAAAAGGGAAACCTTCAACCATGAAAGGGAGGTCTCAACTTGTGATGGTTTAAGGATGACCAACAACTCTGGAATGCTTAATGCAATTCCTGGAACTCTTCCAAAACTAGCAAGAAGCTGAAGTCTTCTGCTAGAGGAAGTGTCCCCAATTCTTTGAAGAGGTATCACCAACTGAAGGCATGCTCAGGGGCATATTTGTCTCTGGCTACAACTTTGAATCTGGAATGGCTAGTTGTGGCTCAGGCTCGCTTGATGTGGCTTTGAAGCTTGTAGATGACCATCATTTCCCCCCTGTCAGATACAAGGTGAGATGAAGGAGAAAAATCAACTGCAAGACTGTTCAATACTCTAGAACATGTTCGGACATATGACTGAAATATCTTCTTGGCTGTTGATGCCCATTGCCAAGAAGCGATCCATCCAAGATGAATCTTTGTTCTTGTAGGAGGTTTGTTTTTGAAGCATCTGTTTGAAGAATGACTGGTTTTATGACAATGCTTACATGGATGAAGATCAAAATAGTGATCTTTCATATGGCCAACTCGGTCACAGTGTTGGCATTTCACAATCTATTGTTGTTGCTGTGGAAGAGGAGCAGAATCTGGAACAACTGAAGGTGAACTGTCATGAAGGAATCCAACACTCTGAAACTAAATGGGCTTTGAGTAATCTGGAATATGAAAGGAAACCTCCTTATCATATCCAAGACCTGTTCTATGCTTGTTGTTGACAAGCTCTTCCCAAGGTCTGATGATGGGCTTGGGAAGTGCAAACTGAACTTCTGCATCTGCATGTAACTCTGCTGCTTTATTGGGCACTGGATTTGAATCAACTGTAACATTATTGTCTTTCTGTTTATGGGAGTCTGTTTCAATCTTTTGAACAAAAATAGGTTTAGAATGATGACTCCACTGCTGTAATTCTTCCTGCTGTAGTTGAGATTCAAGCTGCAAAAAAGCAATCTGTTCTTGTGCATATTGTAGACAAGTCTGAATTTCTGAGAGAGAGCCTTTGCTGATTTGGAATGTGTCATCAGAAGTAGATAGTATCAGAGTTTTCAAGAACTCCAATATTGCATTAATTCTGGTCATTTTCATTGAACAAATCAGATAAGTCTCTCGAATTATATGGCTAAAATGGTTGCAACAATAACCAAAGATACCCTGTTGAACAAAATGCAGAAAGATAATTTTGCACAATGGCCAAAATACACTCAAATTTGGCAATATAACCAACGATCACTCTAAAACTTGCCACAATTCTTGGTACAGTCAAATGTATTCAGTGCATCAAAACCAAGCCAAGCTCGTTGCAACTTACATTTAATATCTTAGGTTGCAATTTATAAGACCAAATTCAACAATTTAAATAGTTCTAAATTCAATGACTCTCGCCGACCATTCATTAATGGAGCAAGCTTCCCACATGCGTAGAAACATAGGAAGCTTTCAGATACTGGTAGCTTCGTTGACAATATTCTTTGTTACAGAAGCTCTCGCAGAGACCCACAACAGTCAGGATTTCAATTTTCAAGAAAGAGGTACTCCTCCTTAGCTCGGTGGTGGCTTCCTACGCAAGCGCTGGCGATGCCAATCCTGTTTACAGGGCATGGGCGTGAAGATATGTGGATTCAAACTCAATAGTTGTAAAACATTTTGTCATTACTATCTGCCACGATTATAATACCCATATCCAAAATGACGCTTGGATGCTTTCCACAACAGAGAATGCTTTCAGCTAGATACAAATCACCATACAATGTAACTTTTGACAATGATTCATCCTAAGCCGCACATACCCACAATATGCATATAAAATGCATGTCATATACATGTCCCAGGAATTTTAAAATTCCATACTTAGTAAAACCTTCACAAGTCAAGGTTTAATGCTCCTTCAATAAACTCTATGCGGAAAACGTTTGATTTAACTATCCAAAGTCTGGACCTTTATAAACCTTTGAGCGGAACCTTATAAATCCTTCATAATCTTTGGTTAATTCTTATTACCCGCGCATATTAACCATACCATGGATTTTAGACTTTGGTTAAAACTCAACTTAAACCATAATACATTAATCTTGCTTATTTCTATTATAATTCCCATATAATAGAAATATTTCATAAACCACACTTAAACCTTACCTTTCTTCCATTCCACAAACCTTTGCACATATATCAATGCTCTCCTTAGCGCATTAAATCTTCGTCGTCAATCTCATTCCTCAATCCGACGGTTATCGCGCAATAACTCGCGTCAACTAGCCTGCGTATTTGTTCTCGCCTTACAGTGTTCAATTGTTTTGATCTTGATCTCCACTCTGTTTCTTCAGCTCTCGAAAGGATCAGCGAAAGGAGAGAAAATTTGTCAGGGTTTCCTCGTTCGCCAAGACTTAGCACTTCTGCCAAGTTTAGTCTGTCTCTAAATTATATTATGTGATTTCCTAATGGTGGGCTGGTTGCAGGGGTTAAGGATAATCGTTCAAAACGAGAAACTATTCCTTCAAGTTCGGGTGGAACTTCTTCTCGGGTTTCCTTTGGAGTATCAGTCATCAACCTCCTATTTTAGTTATTCTGCTAAACTAACAAAACTATTTAATTTATCGGGTATATGGCAAAGTTTCAAATTTTCCATGGAACCAAAAGGAATTAAAACCCCAGTTCATAACCTTATCGCGTCCGAAATTTAAATTAACTCACATGCATCTTTCGACGCGATCACCGTTAGATCTGACCCGTCTAATCGAACGACCATCACGTCACCCGCTCACCAACTAGCTTGGCCGATCTCCATCGTCGATCAATCTGTGCTACGTGTCAACCCCTCAAGTTAATCGCGTGAATTTTCAAAGTATCATTTACCACCTTGAGACCGTGCGAGATACTACTTACACCTACGAAGACTGCTCTTCTATTCTGATTAATGTCTGCGCTTGTTGGCACACGATGACCATTAGATCTATTGGATCTGTCGATCGGACGATTCAGATCTTCTCCTGGGTTTCTCCCAAATTTGTCAGGGTTTCCTCGTTGGCTCCGAAATTAGGATATCATTACTATTCTCCTCGTTAAGCCACTTTCATCTCCATAGCCAAGCATCTCGTTATATGATGAAGTTCCATGGACTTTCGAATTACTGGGTCTCGTCCCAATTGTTTCCATCGCTTTTGTGAGGCGTGCGCTCTAGTTGATACGTTACCCAGCGACTTGCCCGCTTGCCATTCAAGGGTTGCCCTAACAATTTACCGTTGGGTTGTCCACTATATTGCCCAACTGTCTGGCTGCCCTGGCTGCGATATATTAGAAAACACCTGTATTAAAGTGGCGTAGCTGCTTCAACGCAGAGCATCAGGAGCACAATTTCAGGGAATTAATCGCAGACTACAGAGTTTCTGTAAGTAGGTTTGGTGAGTAAACAAAATGCTTCTAACGCTTCTGACAGGGATGAGAAATGGAAAAACTGACATGCACAGAGAGGCCACAACACAAGTGGCTCAAATTGGAGCAGGGCAGGAGTATGCTTGCTCTGATGCCATGTTAGACACATTCATGGCAGAAACAACATATGAATGACAAGTATGAGAGAGTGTATATTATTAACAAATGATATACATTTATAGTACATTCATATGACCTTTGGTTTCGTATTGCAAGGTCTCTTGGACTTCCTTAGACTATTCAGCTTCCACACCAACCCTTAGAGGATTAGGTGTCCAACAAAAACAACCCATGCAAGCCATTAAAAGGAGATATCCCCTCTCATTTGCCTCACACATCTCATTTAGAGTTTTGGTGAGCTTCATTATGAGCTTGGCGAGTGTTTAGTTTTTGCTGGAGTAGTGGAACAACAGATAGTTTGAGCTAAGTAGTAGCCACCATGCCTCCAAAAGCCAAGGATACTGCATGAGCTCATTGCGATATGATTGATGGCAAAATGATCTTCAAATATTGCCAAAAATCTATTGAAAGAGGAGGTATTAATAGGTTCAAGCAACACTTGGATGGGAAAGGAGGCCATGTAAAGCCATGTGGAGCACCAAATGAAGTAATAAGGCATGTTAGGGTGGAATACCTTAAGAAGGTTGAGACTCAAGTCATTGAACCAACAGATAAGTTTGTGACTCAAGTAGTTCCAAAGTTTGGGAGTTGAGACTCAACCAACTTAGTTTAATCATGATGAGAAGTTTCAACTTCCAAGTGATAATGTTGATCACTAATATCATATATCTAGGCTTGTAGTAGGCCATTGGCCCCATAGTTTGTAGGCTTTGTTTTTGGACTCTATAGGCCATTTAGAGCCTCATTGATTATATATTTTGTTGCTGATATGTATTGCACTTAGTGCCATTTTGATATATTCACCTTTACATGGTATATATATGAGAAAACTTTGCATATTTTGTGTCTAATGGTTTGGAATCATGGTTTTAAATTTTAAAAATGGTTTTTTCATTAAAAATCAATTATTTCATGTGTTTTTTTAGAATTGGTTCATTGGTATGTAACCAATCCCGGTTTGAAACTCTGTTTATTATGTGGACCGGTTCGGTCACCAGTTCTGGTTTTTAAAACTATGTGCCGCTAAACGGAGGGATAAGGAGGAGAGAAAAGGGGGGGCAGAGGGTTGGAAAGGCACTAACAGGCCTGTGACAGACCTAAAGGAGGGGCCAAGAGGGGAAAAGGGAAGGCCGAGGGCCTTAGGCCTTATGGCCAGACCCTAGAAGGCCCAAAAAATGCCACGAAAAGTGTAAATAGGCCAGGCCGATGCCTTTAGAGGCTTGCGGCTAGCCTAAGGCGGCAAAATGAGGCTGACACAGAGGCTATGAGGGTTGGACGACTAGCCTGGAGGAGTACGCTGGGCCTAAAGGCCTCAAAAAAATTGAAATCCTTGCCCAAAAAAATTGGATTTGCTTTAGATCTTCATTTTCACTGCAAAATTCTTCAGATGTTGGCCCTGCAAAATTTTGGAGACTAGATCTTACCCTCAAGGGCCTAGATCTAGCTCTAATCCAACAAATATTCTTGAGAATCACCTACACAAATAAATTTACAAGTGCCCAAAACCCCAAATTAGGGTTGTGGGGGAGCGACTCCCCCCCATTCGAATTGCTCCTGGAGCGTGCTCTTGAAATTTGCTCCTGCAGAAAAGGATTCACTCCCTTGTTATTTTTCACAAATTTTTTGTCACAAAGATGTTCCAAATGCAATTTTTTTCAAAGAAACAAGATTTTTTGAGTAGGGCATCCTAATATTCAAGCTTATGGCCCTAGTATTGATATGCAATTCATGGTAATGTTAAATTCTTAAAGTAAAAGTGACATTCTGCTTTATCGTTCATTTTCAACCTTTTACTTACATTTTTAACATTAGCATGAAATGACTCAAGATGTTTAAGAGTGGTTCCAACCTTATTGGATTTCATATGGAGAAATAAGAATTTTAGATCTCATTCAAAATCCAATAGATTTATTAGTTTTTTAGGGTTTCAGGATTGGGGGGATTGCAGTGTTTCCATTGGATTTTGTTATGTACTAGGGTATGAAACTCGTATTTAATCAAGAGTACCAAGCCCTCTATGTACCTTTATGTTAATGACACTAGTTGTTGAACTCCTCTCTCATGACCCTACTAAAAATGTACCCATCACTCAAACAAAATCTTGACTTGACATGCTACATTTTTTCTATCTTATGTTAATTGCTTAGAGGGAGAAATTAATGACAAAGATCCCAAGATAGGCAATGATTTTGATGATATGTAGCTATTTGTTGTAGCATGATTTTTTTGGATGCTAGAGGCCGTCTAGAGCCTATTCGTTGATGTATTTTCACTTAAGAGATGGAATACACTTGATGCTGTTTTGATTATGTGCACCCTTACATGCTTTATAAATGAGAACTTGTAACTTGTGGACATGGTTGATGAAGATTATAACTTCTAGATGATTGACGTTATATGCTGTAATCCATGCTTTTATGCCTTTTATATCTAATTCATCATTCCACATGCTTTTGTTGACATATATGCATTAAAAGATATAAAAATATATATTATATAAAAATTCACTCCTGATTCGCTCCCAAACCGGGAGCTTTTGAAAATGTCGCTGCCTGCTCCCAATCCCGCTCCTCGCTTTCGCTCTCGCTTCTAAGTAACCTTGCCCCAAATATATATAAAAAACTAAAAAATTCCAAAACCCCCAACCCCAACTGCAAACAAGGGTTAGAAAATAAAATTATTTACAAAAAAAATATTATACAAATATATTTATAGAATATACAAGTGTGCAATGTTTGAAAGAAATTTTGAGGAATAATTTTTAAATAAAGTTTTGATAATGGCTAGATGTATTTCGAAAAATAAATGCTCAACCATAGCCTTAGCGAAGTTAGAAAATCTTATAAAATATTTAGAATCCAAACATGGTCAGCCTGTGCCCACATTTTGTGAACTTGGAGCCTAAGTGCCCGAGAACTTGCAAATTCTATATATTTTCTTAAGCAAAAACCGTTAGTACACACAATGAATCAGATCACCTAAGATAAGCGCAAAACTTACCAATAGAATGTTCATATCATCTATAATGAAATAACGATTAATTATTATTATCTGAAGCACAATAAAAAATGCACATACCCAATACGTATGTCTAATCAATGAGACGAAAACGCCATGAACTGCACTCCAAATTCTTTTATTATGATGATCAAAATGTTGCCAACAGAAGAATGGCTTTACTGTTGAAGAAAATGTAACTAGGTTCGGTATTTATACATGTAATTTTGATCTTTGTACTTGTAAAGAAAAGAAATATTATTTTTGAGAATTATAAGAATGAGTTTCTTTCTCATTCTAGAGGTCTAGGAAAGTCAAAGAGTCAAAGAGCTCTTTTTGAGCATTTATAATGTATATGAGTCAACCTAGAGTCTCGTTCAACCTTCCAAGACAAGCACAATCCTCTTGAAGAAGGCAACAAACTAAATGATGAAAAGAACAGTCAAGTCGGCCAACAAGATTAACATAAGGAATAGACACGTCGGCTCAAATGAAGTGACACAACAGTTCATTAGTTCATGTCAGCTTGAATGCATGGACAGACACATTTAAATAGGCAGTTGGGATCATCGCAAAAGATCAGAGAGAATATCGCACATCTTTGAGGAAGCTCGGATGGGTACAGGTCTGTTACTTCGCATATGTTGAAGAAGTATAATCTCAGATGGACACAGTAAGGAAACTATCTCAAAACTTCACAATAAATCTCAATCTCCTATATCAAGTACGTATGGCTGTTGGTGTCAACGCTTGAATGGTGTCAACACTATTTAGTGTTTTGGTGCATTACCAACACACAACTACTCCTCGGTGGAAAAAGATGATATAAATCTCAGAGTAATGATGAATGTTGTCACAAGGGTCTACACTCTCAGCAAGAAAGACTTCTATACTCTGTCTCGGTGCACACACATCATAGACACAGTCACTATGATCACTGTCTTATAAACTTGGTGTATTTGTATGGAAGAGGATCTCTGTAATTTTTGTATAATAATAAAGCAACAATGAAGCTCATAGTTATAACAAGTCTCTCAGTGAAAGCACAGTGATGTTGCAACAGTAATGGATGTCTTCATGATGCAGTGATGATGATGATCTCAACGATATCAAGAAGAGGATTGGTGCCTTGGTCTTGGAGTGGCTCAGATAGTCCAGGGTCATGGTCTTGGTGTTCGTCAATATGGAATCTCTATAAGAAGAATTTTGTGCGGGTTTTCCTCTCCAAGAGGGAGAGGTTTTGGCCCTGGCAGAAAGCCAACTTTTGTGTTCTTGTCTCTTTGTTTTGATAGCTATTTAAAGAACTGAAGAAGACACACTAACATTAAAGAATATGTTATGAAGTAAAGTTAAATATCTCAAATAGTTATCAAGTCAAGAAGAATCTCATTAACTCTCCATGCCCTAGATTCTTCAACATGGTATCAGAGCTATGGTTGCAGTCTAAGGAAGGGCATAAAAGAGACACTTAAAAGATCAATCTTCAACCAACAACAACAAGACAAGTCAATATCAATCTCAGTTAAGGTGAAGGAGGACACACTTTGTATCAACATCCGTATGCAAACAATATCTCGACATTCCTGTCTTGGTCACCTCATGACTATAGTATTCAACGCAATCACTGTAATACTATCTTGGCATGTTCAAAGGAGAGAAATACACTAACTCGGTATCTCTGTTTCAGTAATCTCTCAACATAGTCTCGACATACCTGTAACAGAAAGATACAATCGCAACACATCTTTGTCAAGGCTTCAGATAGCTGTAATATGAGAACTTTGATGATCGAACAAAGACATACTCTGTCTCATCACAATCATGATGGAATATAGTCATAACGAATCTCAGTACAATTGTGACACACATTGTCATGGTTTGGATGAAAGCCATGATCTCAAAGTGCAAAGATGATTTCAACAAAGAAACAGTGAAGATCTCAGGAAAAATGTGATAATAAAGGATGCATCAGTGATGAAGCTCAGGTGGGGACAAAGTATACAGTTTTGCATAGATGAAAAGGATCACTAAAGCACTCATCGTCTCGGCAGAAATTATAATCTCAGTTTTTATTCTAAACTACAAGAGTAAGTCTTGGGTTCCTTACTACCATGATCTCAGTCAAACAAAATATTGTTGAAGAAGACAATCTCTCTATACACAATCCAGTTACTATCTTTGTCTATGTTATTTCGTGGCAAGTTTGGGCTCACATCATAGTGCCTCTCTACATACTTCGTATGTATAGTGCGCATAAGTACAATGTCACAGGGATATACTTTTCACAATTTCGAATCTAGCATGATGCTCGATGCTCAGATCAGAGTATGAATTTTCCAATGATGAATGTAATAAGGTCCACTTGTAGGATGACAGTATCACGAGCATGTCACTAATGTGTTCAAATATAGGAGTTGGAATTACCAAGAAGATGAATTAGGAATCAAGATGATCTCAAGATCATAAAGCAGTTTCGGTGATGACAAGATAAAAAATGTCATGGTGGTAGAAGGTCTCCAAAGAAGTCTTGGTAAAAGGATACTAGTAGTTCATGATGGGTAGCTCAAGCAAAGGAGCCATCAAGGTGAAGATCTCCTCTTCACATGCCAAGTAAGTATCTCTCATGTTTAATCAATTCTTGGTTTAATGACTTCGGTTTGCAAGGGAATGGAAATGCTAGAGGATAGTCATAATCCTCATGACAAGGTCCTTGCATAAAATATGGACGATAGTTATGGTCCTCATAGATGAGTGAAGTCATTGATCAAAGTCTCCTTTGAATTCATAAAGGTAGACATTAGGAAATCTGGTAGAGAAACTATGAACATCATGCGAAAATTCATGTCACCAGATAGGATGGAAGCCCATGGTAAGAGGGAGTAGAATTCATTGAATTAGTCTCTCTATAAGTCTCTTTTTGGGCTCCTAGATCCTGCATAGAATGTGACTACAATATATATTATAGATATGATATGACATCATGGAAATATTAGAAACAAGATCTCATGACATCATCATGAGGGTGACTAGAATCTCAAGTATAAGTAAGATACCTCAGTCATCAACTTAGGGTTTCTATGAAAGAAGGCAAGTTGTAGGCAACAACTTTGGAGAACTCAAACACTTAAAAGAAGGCTCATCGTGCAATAAAAGGGAAACATCTGCTTGATAGGGATCTTTAAGATCCTCAAGATTCTCTGATGGAATCTTCACTAGAAGATTCACTAATCCAGGGATGAAGCAAGTGTTTCAATAGTAACTCCAACTTGTGGAGTTCATGAATAATGATATGATGATGTAAGAGCAGTTCAAGGGGTTGAAGATCTTTCAATCAAGGAAGCTGTTGAAAGAAGCCTGGACAACCTAAAGGTAAAATGAGGTATGTATACTTGTATTTAAGTTTTATAATGTCATGTCATATGGTTGCAAATCAATAACTCTATCTTAAGAAGCATGATCAAAGGAAAAGGATCTCCTCCTCTGAAAGGATGCAAAAAGACATAAGTCACACCAGATGAAATCAACATAATATGTCCTCATACGAAATATGAGGTGGTTGACTACAATTACATAACTCTGATTAGAAAACCCCTGGGAATGGAATGTGTGAGGAAGGAAGAGATCGTAAGATATGCAACCATGATAAAGACAATCAACATCCCAGGAACAAGAAAAGTTGACTACGAAATCTCCCGGAAAGATATGAAGACTCTGATGGAAGTCTAGAAAAGATAGGGACCCTTGACAATATATATATATATATATATATTTGGGAAATGAGTCAACATGTATGCAGGATGCTGAAATAAATGATGTCATGATAGAAATCCATCTCAAAAGGTATGATTTGATTTATTGTTATGCCTTGATTTATTGAATAATGTCTAGATGATTTCATTCAGGGCTACTGGAACAAGAGTTGTAAGCGCAAGGACAAGTAGCATTCATGTGGTGGATGGAAATTCCTAAAAGAAGCATGAAGAGAAAGAAGTAGCCAGATGGAGAAGGTTCCAAATATGTACCAAGAAAGCCACTTTCCATGAAGAAACGAATAACATGACAAACTGAGGAGGAAAGTGATCAATGACTATTGCCCTACAAGAAAGAAGCTCAACTAACTTCATGCCATCAAGGAGAGAAGTTGATCAAGCAGCTGAAGGACCCACGAAGAAGAAGTTGCTGACGTATTGAAGAGTCCCTAGCTAAGAGGAAGCTCTGACAGGTCCCCGGTCAAGGGGGAGCTTGAATTATATCACCCTTCATTACAAAGGAGTGACAATTGTGTTTTTCTATTTCATGTGTCATGCACTAGACCAGGACTAACAATAGTAAGTCTAGGTGAAGGCCATGGATGGAATGAAGACACATGATAGACACAACATTCTTGTCTTCACCTGAGAAGAAAGAATGGAGGGTTAGGTAATCATCTGGCATTCGATACTTTTTGAGGATGTGTAGGGCATCCAAGATAAGAGTAGGCAAGAGGACCGATATTCTTTGAGGGCTGGGAACCCAAGATAAGAATAGTCCTAGAAGGTCATACTCAGTGAACACCCGGGTGGGTATGTACCTTGAGAGAGAATGATGAAGGTGTCTATAAACCATTGGTCTCGCCAACATTGTAGCTCACGGTCTCGTGGAGAGATGGAGTTGTTAGTCAAGGCCTTGCACTGTGACAATGTTGGTTGGTATGATGTTATAATAGAGGTTACCAATTTGATTCTTCTTATGAGAAATTCTTCAAATTGAGAATAACCAAGTACCATTGTAAATACCTCCCTAGTTAAGAGGGAGTGTTGAAGAAAATGTAACTAGGTTCGGTATTTATACATGTAATTTTGATCTTTGTACTTGTAAAGAAAAGAAATATTATTTTTGAGAATTATAAGAATGAGTTTCTTGCTCATTCCATAGGTCTAGGAAAGTCAAAGAGTCAAAGAGCTCTTCTTGAGCATTTATAATGTATATGAGTCAACCTAGAGTCTAGTTCAGCCCTCCAAGACAAGCACAATCCTCTTGAAGAAGGCAACAAACTAAACGATGAAGAGAACAGTCAAGTCGGCCAGCAAAATTGACATAAGGAATAGACACGTCGGCTCAAATGAAGTGACACAACAATTCATTAGTTCATGTCAGCTTGAATGCATGGACAAACACCTATAAATAGGCAGCTGGGATCACCGCAAAAGAGTAGAGAGAATCTCGCATATCTCTGAGGAAGCTCGGATGGGTACAGGTCTGTTACTTCGCATATGTTGAAGGAGTATAATCTCGGATGGACACAGTAAGGAAACTATCTCAAAACTTCGCAATAAATCTCAGTCTCCTATATCAAGTATGTATGGTTGTTGGTGTCAACACTATTTAGTGTTTCGGTGCATTACCAACACACAACTACTCCTCAGTGGAAAAAGATGATATGAATCTCAGAGTAATGATGAACATTGTCACAAGGGTCTACATTCTTGGCAAGAAATACTTTTGTACTTTGTCTCGGTGCACACACATCATAGACACAGTCACTATGATCACTGTCTTAGAAAATCGGTGTATTCGTATGGAAGAGGATCTCTATAATTTATAGTGTTCCACGGGGACTCGCCCCCCCCTAGGGGTCTAGTTTCCTCGCTCCCCTGTGCTCTGGGGACTTGGGGACGAGTAGGGGACGTTTCCCCACGCTCCCAAAATGGAGGAAACTCAGGGGGACGTGCCAGGGAAACGTTTCCCTTCCCTGAGGGGGCGTTTCCGAAAAGGGGGACGTGGGGGGGCGTGGGGGAACGAGGGGGGACGTGGCACACTTTTAATACATTAAAAACCATTTTAAATTTTTAATTAACTAAACACTGAACTTAATCTTTAATTAAGAGTTAATTAACGTTTAGGGTTTTGGAAAATCGTTGTTTCATGTTATAAAACCGGTACCCTGAACCATGAACAACACACTCACGGCGGCACAGCCTCAAGTTCGCTGAGCGCTCCACTCACAGCGTTGGATTTCATTGTTCGGATTCGTCATTCTAGAGGGAGCTGATTTCATCTCATGTGAATATCTAACAACCAACTGGCATGCTTGAGTAAGGCTACGTATTCATATATACATAAGAATTTTAAATTCAGTTCAATTTATCTAAAATATATATTTGCACATATGATCACTTTATTCTGTTTTTCTGTGTTGAACTTGGTGCAAATATCTAACTTCTCCAAGTTAAGGTCTCGTCTGTACTGGTTGATGTTTATCGAGGCTCTTTCTGAAAAGAAGATTTGCAAGGTGGAGTAAAGCCCAACTTTCATATTTTCAGATTTGCAAATTTGCGGGTGTTTTAGAGATATAATATAATTCTGCATAAAAGCTGACCATATTCTGTTTGTGCAGTCTATCTCTCTCTCTCCAGGTGAAGTGAGGGCCCATTATTAGGTTGCCTTCATGAAAAGAGATCCATAATATATCATGTTGCGTTTCATTTCTTGCTGGAAATAAAAATTATATGCTTATTTCTCTCTCTCCAGGTGAAGCGAGGGTCCTTATGATCCGGATTTAATCAGGAACGCAACAAATTACAGAGATAACCATAAATACAGAGATGAGATAACCATAAATACTGAGATGGAGCGGAAATAATACTTCATTTCATTAATGGAAAATACTGAAATCTGCTTACAAACAGAAATGGAAAGAAACCAGCTAGGGTGATGGTAGCTTATCTCTGAGAAGAGATGTGGCGGCTACATGCCTCTAAACTGTTCCGAACTGTGTTACAATGAGGCTCGAAGGCCTATTTATTGTTGAGAAACAATGGAAAACCCTTCACATCCCGAAACCTAACCCTAGAAGATGAAACGCCAAATTGTGGGCCCCGTTTGGGTAAATTGGGACATCAATTTCCCGGGGTCGTAACTTTGGCATACGATCTCCGTTTGACGCGTACGATAGCTCGTTAGAAAGATCTATCCGAGTACTACCACTTTGGGAGGCAACATCGGTCCATGGACCCATGTTGCCCCAGATTCCCAAAAAAAAACGTCGTTTAGGGGCTCAAAACGGCTCCGGAAGTTCAGGACCCGAAAAACTGCTAAAAATAGTAAATTGTGCTACAATTTAAGAAATTGAAAAGACTGAAAGAGACAGTTGTGGGGGTCCAAATGGGATAGGTGGGTGGCCACCAACATCCACCTGGATCATTCCTCCCCCCTTAGGAAGCAATGGTCCCCATTGCGTTGAGTTCCTCCATCTGCTGAACTTGTCCTGCAATCTCTGATGTGTCTAGTGATGGTGGGAAGCATGGTCGACGATGGTCCATATTGAACACTTGGTGCAGGCGAAGGAATGGAGGAATGTTGTGCTTCAAAGCATTGTTGCCCATAGCCTTGGTACTGGCGTAAGGACCATGTCGGAGTGGTCTGAGTTTCTGATGGGTTCTGGTAAGGCGTTCTCTCTGTCGATGCAACCAGACTTTGTTGCCCACCTGAAACTTATGTGGTACCCCTGTGGGTGAGGAGAAGTTGTTCCTGTGTTCTGCCATGACCGTATCCCTTTGCTGCTGTTGCTGCGTGGAGGAACCCTTGGCAGGGGTCTTGGATGTAGCAACGATCTTCCCCTTATTTTGGGAGTGAACCAGACAGATGAATTTCCTGGTCTGTGATAGGAGCTTGCTGCCTTTCTTGGTAGTGATCAAAGATGTGGCGGTAGGTAGGGCTACCTCCGGTATCCTGTATAATGAATTATTCAAAGAAATAATGACAGCACGAGGCCTGGACTCATACACAGCATGTCGCCTCCACAAGTATGGCTGGCCCAATAGTACATCACAAACATCCAGAGGTGTAGCATCACACAATACCTCGTCTGTTGGCGAACTTTGAGATCTCGTCCTTCATGAAGCCACCCGATACTGTACGGCTATGGGTGTGGTGTAGTCGGTAGGCCCAACCGCTTCACGACCTCTGCTGAAATGAGGTTCTTTTGGCTGCCACTGTCGACAATGAATTGCAGCGGCGAACCCTTCACCCACATCTGTGAGTGGAAAAGACGCTCCCCCTCTTCTGGATCTACAGGTTCATTCTTCTGGATCTTGGCAGTGGCAACAGTGGCGCTGGGATCCGCATCAATGATCTGCTTCCCTTTGCCATTCCCCTTGTCGGGTTCTGGCTCAGGGTCGGAACATGCATCTGATTCGGAAGCCTTCAACTCGGCCACCAGTGACTGCTTGGTCCGACACTCACTTGTGTTATGAGTGGGACTCTTGTGGAACTCACACCACTTTCCTGTGTTCTTCTTTGGCTTCATGGTGTTGTTCTTTTCTTGCGGCTTCGATGGGTTGTCTTGGTTCACCCCACCTTGGCTTTGTCCTTTGGGCTTCGGATTTGCAGATCCAAAGTCTCGCTTCTTCTGTTTGAACTTTTGCTCGATTTTGACAGCGTATCGGTATGCTGTGCCGAGTGAGGAGATGTTCAAGAACCCCATCTCTTCCTAGATGTATCTGTGCAGGCAGCCACGATATTTGAGTACCAGATGCAGCTCAGAATCTTTGATACCCAACTGTGTGCGAAGGGTATGAAAAATGTTTGTGAACTCCGGCACATCTTGGTCTCGTCCCTGCCGCAGTGTGGTCCATTTGATGTATTTGTCCTCATAGGTTCCGACAGGGTAGTACTGCTCCTTGATGGCATCCCGAAAGTCATTCCAAGTGGGTGCGGCTGAAAATAGTGAGCCTGTACTTTCATCCTTCTGCTCGCAGTAGGTTTCCCACCAGTCCTTGACGTGGGGGGCTGCTTTGAGAAGAGAGAAAACAATCTTTTCCTGACTTGAAAATTCATGAACAGAAAAATACCCATCTAGCAGATTTAACCATTTATCTACGGCATCTGCGTCTATTTGACCCTCGAAGATGGGGATTTCAAAATTAACTTGTACCTTAAACGGTGTGGCATTTCCAGAGTCGCTGTTGGAAGCCGATGCGTCGCCTTTGGGTAGCCGCTGAAGGATCTGCGTAAAGCTATCCATCATCGCGTTCCTTTGCCGCTTGAGCGCTTCTTCGAGCAAGATTTTGATAGGATCTCCTGCCCCCTCATCTTTCTTCTCATCCGCCATGGGAGGCCGTCGGGATTTGCGAGGCTAGTCTTGCAAAGGTTCGACCAGTTCAAGCCCTAACTCCTTATATCCCGACCTCGTTGGGGACATGCAAAGAAAAACAGAGAAAAAGCAGACCGCTCTGATACCACTGATCCGGATTTAAACATGAACGCAATAGATTATAGAGATAACCATAAATACAGAGATGCAATAACCATAAACATAGAGATGCAGCGGAAATAATGCTTCATTTCATTAATGGAAAATACTGAAATATTCTTACAAATAGAAATGGAAAGAAACCAGTTAGGGCGATGGTAGCTTATCTCTGAGGAGAGATGTGGCGGCTACATGCCTCTGAACTGTTCCGAACTGTGTTACAATGAGGCTCGAAGGCCTATTTATTGTTGAGAAACAATGGAAAACCCTTCACATCCCGAAACCTAACCCTAGAAGATGAAACGCCAAATTGTGGGCCCCGTTTGGGTAAATTGGTACATCAATTTCCCGGGGTTGTAACTTTGGCATACGATCTCCGTTTGACGCGTACGATAGCTTGTTAGAAAGATCTATCCGAGTACTACCACTTTGGGAGGCAACATGGGTCCATGGACCCATGGACCCATGTTGCCCCAGATTCCCAAAAAAACGTCGTTTAGGGCCTCAAAACGGCTCCGGAAGTTCAGGACCCGAAAAACTGCTAAAAATAGTAAATTGTGCTACAATTTAGGAAATTGAAAAGACTGAAAGAGACAGTTGTGGGGGTCCAAATGGGATAGGTGGGTGGCCACCAACATCCACCTGGATCACCTTATTTGGTTGGTTTCATGAAAAGAGATCCATAGTATATCATGTTACTTTTCATTTCGTGCTGGAAATAAAATCATATGCTTATTTCTCTCTCCAGGTGAAGTGAGGGCCCATATTAGGTTGGCTTCATGAAAAGATATCCATAATATATCATGTTACTTTTCATTTCTTGCCGGAAATAAAAATCATATGCTTATTCTGAGTGAATCATTTCACATCGACAATGGTCAGAGTGGACAAACCAGGGATCCACAATGGGAAAAGCACTGTACAAGTATTGTAAATACAAAAAAAGCTATGTTACAGTTCAGAACATCTCAGGCTCCCTGGAAGGTTTTATGGTGTAGTCAGGCTATATTTGAGCAAGATAATTATAATAAATTGGAGATTTATATGTTTTACGCTTTTAGTTTTAATCATGTCCATATTTATCTACTACTAACTATTTGTCTTGTGATGCTGTTAAAGATTGAAGTTTATATTGCATGAAACATATCATTGCAGTTAGATACACTTATACCTATTGGAAGCTCAGTATAATGTTCATTTCAAATTAAAGAAAGTTTCTACAGCTGCAAAATGTGGCTTTTTCAGGGTAATTTCAGCCGTGCCTAATAATATAAAATTGTTTTCTATAAAAATTTAGAGCATATGGGAGCCTTTAGCATTTGGCATTTTTTGCCAATGATGACTCTTGATGTATTAGACTTGACTTTAATCTTTTATAAATTTGGATAATGTCAAATGATATTCATATCAACGATCATGCTTTGCAGCTTTTCAATTCAAACCAAATTGTCATAGTGGACTCAATTAATAAATTATATTTTATATTTATAAATTTTTAAGACCCTGACGCTCCCCCACGTTTCCTAAAAAATGGTAGGGAGCTTTTGCATAGGCCGCTCCCGCGCCCCCTCGTCCCGGAACCTTGGTGGAACATTGATAATTTCTGTATAACAATAAAGAAGCAATGAAGCTCATAGTTATAACAAGTCTCTTAGTGAAATCACAGTGGTGTTGCAGCAGTAATCGATGTCTTCATGATGCAGTGATGATGATGATCTCAACGATATCAAGAAGAGGATTGGTGCCTTGATCTTGGAGTGGCTTGTTGAAATTTGATGACTAAAAAGTTTCCTGCAATCCCAACCTGGTTTAATTTCATCTTATCACTCCCATTAATTTAAATGCCCTTTACCATAAACATACATTCAAAATATAGAATTTTGGAAATGAAAATTTCAATTTAAAACACATGGGACTCTTAACACATGCTGAAAATAAATATGGACACAAACAGACTAGCAAGACACATAAAAAGATACACAGATTTTTAGTCAACTTAGACCTAGGAAAAACCCCTTCAATCTTCTCTGGGGAAAACCTGTTAGAGAGCTCTTCAAATTTATTTATCTTTCAGGTTCAGGAAAAATACATTTGCACACAAAACAAAACAACAAAATACAACTTATCTCTTCAGCCCAAAACTCCTTGAAAACGGTGCCCACTTTGCCTCAATTTCCATGCCCTCTTGAAGCTAAAAATATATACCGTACGGACACTGATACGACTTGTAATCATTGTAATGTAAGGATTCCGTACGGACTGTATGGATTTCTGTACCAGTGTATGCATTGTACAAATTTTTCATTTTTTTTTCAAAAACTTCTCTCGAACGACGTGCAACTCACAACGTTAAATGCTATTCGTATCGTACCTAGTACTATCATCTATGCCTTGATTTTCATGACCAACTTTGCCCAAAAATCACTCCTTCAGCCTGCTGCAACAAATTTCTCCTTCAGAACTTTTCTCCAGCTCTTAGTGTCCTTTCTCCAATCTGCTCATGAAGAATGAATGCAGTCTCTCTTTTCTTTTCCCCCTTTTGTTTCCCTAAATGACTTTTGGGCAACCCTAATATCTAATGGTTCAGATTCATTTAGATCAAGGGATGAGAATAAATGTGCATTTAATTATCACTTTCTATTTTTTAACTCACCCATTAAATAAAGTACCCACATTGTACTTTATGTCAAAATTCACTTTTAACTTTATAATTTAACATCGACTTTACCACTTATAAAGTCACTTTAATTTTATAAAGTCACACTTAGGAAAATAATTATTTTGGACACTTTTGCCTAGGTAGAGACTAACCCATGAGAAACCACTTGTCCAAGGTACATTAAAAATCAACACTCCCTCTTACCGAGGAAAGTGTTTCTCACCACACCCATCTTGTCCCTGAAATGGACATGCTTGCCTCTTGGCAAGGACTTCGTGAGAACATCGGCCACCTACTCATCTGTCGATATATACTTCAACTTCACTGGGCCCTTTTGAACATAGTCCCTCATGAAATGATATCTGATGTCAATCTGTTTTGACCTGTCATGAAACACTGGATTCTCCATGAATTTAATACAACTCTAATTATCACAGTGAATAACTGTTGGTCTCAACTCCTGATCAAATAGGCCATACAACAACTTGCAAAGCCAAATGGCCTCACAACTAGCCTGGCTAGCAGCCATATACTCAGGCTCAGAAGAGTTCAAAGCAATTGACTTTTGCTTTCGATTGAACCACGACACAAATGCTGAATCCAATCTGAAGCAACAACCTGAGGTGCTTTTCCTGTCAGAAGCACACCCTGCCTAATCTGAATCTGTGTAACCTGCCAACCTCACTCCATCTCCCCACCTATAGTCCAGACCATAATCAACAGTCCCCTACACATAGTGAAGAATGTGCTTTGCAACTACCCAGTGCACCCTCTTGGGCTCAACCATGAACTGGCTAAGTGTGTTCACTGCAAAGCATATATCTGGCCTAGTGTTGACCAGATACATCAAGGACCCAATAAGCTGTCTATATAATGTGGGATCCACCAAACTAGAATCTGAAGCATGAAGCTTCTTCCAGTTGGTGATCGTAGGTGTAGACATGGGTCTACAGTCTGCCATGTGAAATCTGCTCAACACATCCACAACATACTGACCCTACCCCAAAATGATATGCCCCTCTTCATGCCACACCTCAAGCCCCAAAAATTAATGCATCAATCCAATGTCCTTCATCTCGAACTCCATAGCAAGATCCTTCTTGCAACCACTAATCAGTCTCTCTGCCCCAGTAATGAACAGGTCATCAATATACAACACAAGAATGAGTGGATCATCCCCTACAACAATGTAGTATAGGTTCAGATCTGCATCACTCTTCGTGAAACGCATCTGCTGCAGCTAAGTATCAATCCTCGAATACCAAGATCTCGGAGCTTACTTAAGTCTGTAGAGTGCTCGCTTCAACCGGCATACACGGGTCTCCCACCCAAGTACCTCAAAGCTCTGTGGCTGCTCAACATACACCTCTTGCTCTATAACTCCGTTGAAAAATGCGTTCTTCACATCCATCTGATGGATCTACCAACCCATTTCTGCAGCAATAGAAATAAGGGACCAGATAGAAGTGTACCGAGCTACATGAGCGAAGGTCTCATCATATTCATCTCCCTCTATCTGTGAGAACCCTCTAGCCACAAACCTCGCCTTGAACTTATCAATGCTGCTATCCGCAACATGCTTGATCTTGTAGAGCCACTTGGAAGTCACAATTGACTTGCCCTCAAGTCTAGGCACCACTTCCTAGACATTGTTCTTAATGATATAGGCATACTCCTCCACCATAGCCTCTCTCTATACCTCCTGGTTGGCAGCCTCCTCATAGCTAGTAGGCTCAGAGTCAACAATGCTGGTAGCCTTGGCTACATAACTGCAAAACCGCTCAGGTGGCACACTCTCCCTGTTCACCCTCTTCGGAGGACCAATGGGCTCCGCTTCGTTCAAGGTGTCTTGAAGCCACTTGGGCCTCCTCTTCCCTGAAGGAGCTTCCCCATAGGGAACCTCATCCTCTGCCCCCCAGTTTGGAGAACTTGAAGGTCTGCCAACTGACCCTGGTGTGCCTGTACCAACACCTATCCTTGAAGAACCTGTACCGACACCTGTCCCTGTGTTAGCTGAAGTGCCATGTGAACTCTGTACCAGTGGACTCCCTAAAGAAGTGCTCGGTGAACTCACCAATGGGTGCCACAGAAGTCACTGACACTGAAGTACCTCCTATACCAGTCGATCCAGAACCCTGAGGTTCTGCTCCCTGTACCTGACCTCCCTACTGAGGAGAAGTATGTGACTCTCTCTCATCATACTCCCGTGATCTCCGATAGGCCCTCTCCTCCTCGAACTTCACATCCCTCCTAATCACCACTCAATGTTTAGAAGGAATGAAGATCCGATAGGCCTTCGAAGTCTCGATGTAACCCATAAAGATACCCTTCTCTACAATGGGTTCCAGCTTCGTCCTCTCCTCCTTGGGCATGTAAGAATATGTGAGACATCCAAAGATACGAAGATGTCCCACATGGTCTCTCTAGTGAAAACCTCCTCTGGAGTCATATTCTACAATACTCTGTGAGGATTCCAGTTTTCAAGATAAACAATATTATTGCAGGCCTCAACCTATAAAAACAAAGACAACCCCTGATCATGAATCATCGCTCTAGCAACCCCAACAATAGCTCTGTTCTTCCTTTCAGACACCCCATTCTGTTGGGGGTTGTAAGAAACCGTGAACTTTCTCCTAATGCCCTCCTGTGCACAGAAGTCAAAAAACCCACCATCGGTGTACTCACCACTATTGTTTGGCATCAAGACCCGAATCTTCCTACCTATCTACTTTTCTGCAAGAGATTTGAACTCTTTAAAGTGAATGAAGACCTCACCCTTGGTCTTCAGGATATATATCCAAGTCCTCCTAGAGTAGTCATCAATGAATATAACATAATACTCATAATCACCCAAAGACAGATGAGACACACGACCACTAACATTAGTATGAATCAAGTCTAGTATACCTGTAGATCTACTGTCGCTTGTTGGGAATGGTAACTTGGTGTACTTGCCCAAAGCACACCCTCTACAGACCTCATAATACTCAACATTGAAATCAAGAACTCCTGTAGTGATCTCCCTCAGTACTCTCAAAGCTCCATGATGCATATGCGCCATCCTCCGGTGCCATAACTAGCACAAGTCTCTACTGCCGGTGATACTAGTGTGAGTGCTACTAGATGTGCTACTCACCAATGCTCTTGCCGACTGAAAACTGAACCTGTATAGTTTCCTTGAGCGGACTCCAATGATTTGGCCGAAGTGATGGAAGCTCCCTTGGGATGCATCAATACCTGCCCTCCTGAGAAAGTGATGTCAAACCCCTTCTCTCCATGGAAGACACTGAAATCAAGTTCTTCTTCATCCTTGGAACATACAAACCATCCATGACCTTCAAAGGAGACAAAGACTTCCTCTCAAAGGTCATAGTCCCCACACCAACAACTCTCACAGTGCGGTCATCTCCTAGTACAATCTCAATATAAACTTTAAAGTGCCCTCTCTGCAAGCTCTGAAATAAACTCTTGTGCACCTATCATATGGCAGGAAGCCCCGCTGTCTATGCACCCCCTTTAAAGTCCTTATTAAACCGTGAAGTAAATTGCTTCACCTCTGCTGAAGCTATAGTACCCTTCTTCCCCTTGTTCTTCCTCTTCAGACACATAGCAACATAGTGTCTCATCTTCTGACATGCCCAACATTTGGCTTTGGACATATCCGTATCTTTCTTCTTCTTCTTCTCCTTTCCCTTAGCTTTATCTGATGAAGACCCTTTCTTGGTGTTCACTTTGTTCTTCCCCTTGGCTGTCAAGGCTACATCCTCCTCATTTGCTATCTTCACCCGACCATTGGCAGTGTTCCATATCTCATGCTGCACACAATCATCCCATAATCTGTCCCAATTGGGAAGATTCTCCCTAGAAGTAACAACATCTCCAAAGACCTCCCAAGACTTAGGAAGTCCTGCTACAACTATCTTGACTAACTCTGTGTGTGCAACTGCCTCACTAATAGTAGTCAAATCATCACGTACCTGTTTGACCCTGCCAAGATAATGAACTACACTTTCAGTGTTTGTCATCCTGATGTTCTTTAATTGCTCTTTGAGTACCATCTTCCCGCTCCCATTGGTACTCTGACAGAGAGTGGTTAGAGCTGTCCACATTTGATATGCATATGTTTTTCCTCTTACTTGAGGAACCACATGATCCTTCAGACTGTCCATCAATATCCTTTTTGCCTTTGCATTATTTTTTGTAAATTTAGCAAGTTCATCTGCAGCAGTAGGAGGTACAACCACTTGCCGCACTATGTCCCAAATTGTTGCCTTCTCAAACACTCTCTGAATTTTGTCCTTCCAAACGGCATAGTTGAATATCCCACCCAGTCTATCCTCTATCCTTAAGAACATGGCCATGACTGCTCTCCAAAATTTACAAAACCAAAAAAATGAAGAAATGAACTTTCCAACACACCTTGCTGTCCCAAAAGTTCAGTCTGTGTGGAATTTCACCTTACTGTCCCAAAATATCAGTTTGCTGTCCAAAATGATTTTGCTGTCCAAAAATGCAGTTTGTTGTCCAAACCACTGTTTGTTGTTCTAAACTACTGTCTGTTGTTCAAAATGCAATTTTTAGCCCGTACCTCCGATACCATGTTGAAATTTGATGACTAAAAAGTTTCCTGCAATCCCAACCCGGTTTTAATTTCACTTTATCACTCCCATTAAGTTAAATGCCCTTTCCCATAAACATACATTCAACATATACAATTCTGGAAATGAAATTTTCAGATTAAAACAAATGGGATTGTCAACACATGTTGAAAATAAATATGGACATAAATAGACCAGCAACACAAATAAAAATACACAGATTTTTGGTCAACTTAGACCCAAGCAAAAACCCTTCAATCTTCTCCGAGGAAAACCTATTAGAGAGCTCTTCAAATTTATTTATCTTTCAAGTTCAGGAAAAATACATTTGCAGACAAAACAAAACAACAAAATACAACTTATATCTTCAGTCCAAAACTCCTTGAAAACCGTGCCCACTTTGCCTTAATTTCCATGCCCTCTTGAAGCTGAAAATATGTATTGTACGGATATGGACTGTACAAACTGTATTGGCAGGATTCTGTACCGCTGTACTGACTGTACAAATTTTTCAATTAATATTTTATTTTAGTTTTTCCAAAAGCTTCTCTCGAACGGCGCGCAACTCACAACATTAAATGTTGTTCGTATTGTACCTTTTGCTGTCTTCTATGCCTTGATTTTCGTGCCCAACTTTGCCCAGAAATCACCCCTTTAGCTTGCTGCAACAAATTTCTCCTTCAGAACTTTTCTCAAGCTCTCAGCCTCCTTTGTCTAATCTGTTCATGAAGAATGAACGCATTCTCTCTCTTCTTTTCCCCCTTTCGTTTTTCTAGGTGAGTTTTGGGCAACCCTAAATCTAATGGCTCAGATTCATTTAGATCAAGGGATGAGAATAAATGTGCATTTAATTCTCACTTTCTATTTTTTAACTCACTTTCATGTCTAAAGTAACTTTTGACTTTATAATTTAACATTGACTTTACCACTTATAAAGTCATTTTCAGTTTACAAAGTTACACTTAGGAAAATGATTATTTTGGACACTTTTCCCTAGGTAGAGACTAACCCATGGGAAACCACTTGTCCAAGGTACATTAAAAATCAGCATGGTTGAGATAGTCTAGGGTCATGGTTTTGGTGTTTGTCAATATGGAATCTCTATAAGAAGAATTTTTTGTGGGTTTTCCTCTCCAAGTGGGAGAGGTTTTGGCCCTGGCAGAAAGCCAACTTTTGTGTTCTTGTCCCTTTGTTTTGATAGCTATTTAAAGAACCGAAGAAGACACACTAACATTAAAGAATATGCTACGAAGTAAAGTTAAATATCTCAAATAGTTATCAAGTCAAGAAGAATTTCATTAACTCTCCATGCCCTAGATTCTTCAACATTTACACGAGCGTTTACAAATTACATCAAACCCAGTTCGTCAAAAGATGAAAAATAGAAGCAAAATGCCTTCTATTTATAGAGAAGTTCCTCCAAGTGGAAAATAACGGCTAGTTGGCTTGATCTTTGTCAAAATAGTCTTGACTGCCGATAAATCTTTGATGATATTCTAATCTCCACCGTCGAAAATAATTATTTTTGACGAATTTCCGAATTTTTCATTAAAACCATTATTTATTAGCTCAAAAATAATTATTTTGAGCTAATTTCCTAAAAAATTGACTTTGACTTAACCACCAAGGTCCAAGGGTCCAATTTAATATTCCCTTTGTGGGGGACCTCCAAAAATTATTTTCTTTTAGACGCACAAATTTTTCCCCTTGGAGAATTTAATTTTTCTAACATTTTAATTTTTTAAATTAATTAATTTTCTAGCTTAGGATTTTATATTGTTTTGCCAGAAAAATATTTACAAAAGATTTTACAAATCAACCCTCAAAGGGGGAACACCCATTCGTTATAGACCCTCAAATAATTACCTAATTTTGTGACACAATATGATTTAGTAGACCAAGTGATCTATAATAAAATAATTTAGCCAACTAATGTAAATTATTCCCAAATCACTTTTACAATAGACTCGACTAAAACACTAGGACTCACCTAAGATTTTGATGATAAATTCCACCCTAGCTTTGGGGTGAGGTTGGAGGGAAAACATTTGTTGATTATTCGTGTTTAGAAACACAGGTGAATCAGTGAGACGAAAAACCTCCTAGGATGAAATTCGTCGCCAAAATCATAAGCTTACCTAGGTTGTTACATAATAAAACGGTTGTATTGGCATCATTTACATTACAAACTTGCATAATGGGTTTACAATGACATAGAACAGATTGCTGGCTGATGATTCTGACTTTGAAAAAATTCCTTCAATTCCTCAGACCTTGCTTCCTTGGAATGTTGAAAAAATGGGTGCAACAAGACCGTTACTAGGGTTTCTGTACATCCAAAAGTATTCCAAGAAGCTAGACATAAACCTTAGACGATTCTAACAAATTCTCAAAACCTTCGAAATAATTATACTTCATCCTTGTATCAATATACATGCTTCAGATAATTCAACAAACTAATATGTAGAATCCATCAAGGCAGAACAAATTCTGAAGAAGATTGGAAACTCCAAATTTGGTCATGATATTAGAATTGTCAGGACTTTCAGCTAAGTATCTTGAATCATTTTACTTCAGATAGGTCGCCTTAGATGCATATCAACCAACATCTTCAATATATATATATATATATATGGCTTCAATTCCTTACCCCTTTCGCATGACTTATATGCATAGATATAATGCAATAGGTCTTAGACTTGACAAGGTGACATGGGCAATATATATTTGATGAGGTACTCGAATCATATGCGTTTTGAAGCTACTTCCTTTAGCTAGATTGAGTGACAAGACTCCCTTGTTGCCACTTACACTAGGCCAATATGCAGTGCAATTAAAAACGACTTCTTACCATGAGATAACACTAGAGATGACACATGGTTGAGGGTTCAGCTTGGATGGAGCTAACCCTTGTCAACTCCACACTTGACAAGTAGACATGATGTCTCCACCTACAGACTTATGATGCTAGCAAGGAGATTCATACCAACAGACTCCTTGCTATCTACAACTGGATTCTCATATCATGAGGTAAATCACCTTTGATTACAACTTTAGACTTTACAACTTAGAATTTAAACTCAAAGAACAAGGATCCATAGTAATGATAGGTCACAAATTATAGTTCCATCAGACAATCTTGTTATTGAAATTGTCAAGATCCGACCCTGCACTTATGGCAGAGATAAGGCATGAAGACGATGTCTTAGAATTCGCACAAGGCCATAGGAAAGGAGTGTCAAAATTCAAGCTTGCACATACATTGTCATATACGATCTGAGGTATTCTTATTCATCATAATTCTCATTTGAATATAAATCTATATTTGAGATAGGGAGCTCAATTCCTTTTATCATTCAGACTAAAAAGAATCTAATCTTCTTTCTTGTCATAATAATGATCTTGGATTACAAACTTTCTTCCTCAAAATTTTAATTGGGTCATAGAAAAGATAACCTCATAATGTCACATGGAATTTCTCCTTTGAATTTGATCACAAACACAAAGATGATAAGTTTCTATCTGATCATTATGCTCTCGGACATTAGAACTATAACAAAATAGGACTTGACTCCATTTTATATCACATGACTCCTTCAATAGAGTTGTTGTAGCTCGGATGCCATAGAGATGGTTTGAATGCCTAATGATTATCATTTGGATGTCATATAGGTTCAATCTTAGGATCTCCATTCAATGAGAGAGCTTAGATAGGAATGTGGGAATTTCCATAGGGTGGCTCAGGACACAAGATGGAATCAATGAGTAACAGAGATACGTATCCTCAAGACTTGCATACAAAATCTCAACTTGAATCTCTCTCTCTCTCTCTCTCTCTCTCTCTCTCTCTATATATATATATATATATATATATATATATATATATATATATGGCCTTTGCATACAAATAGCTAGCACGATTACAGGGAATACAAAGAGACTTGCATTAAAGGAGCCACAAAGCTCGCATAAAGGCTGACATAGAAATTATATATGAGCCCTGAAATAATATGCTACAAAAAAAACTTGGATTGTTTTTAGGGGATACGTTAGAGTAGTATCCTTCTCTTCACATGAGTTTTAAGGCTACATATTGGCATATTAAAGAATTTTGCCTTAGGTCCTTAGTTTTGGTCTATATTACAGGTCTCTGTGGCTCCACAAAAGAGTATGAATGACACATTAGATGTTATATGAAGTTAATCATAGATCCTTGCATACCTTCATGGATTCGACCCTCAGAGATGATTTTGTCTCGACCTTCGCTTACCTCAAGGGACTGCTCTTTAGTGCCTCCCGACTCTGATTCCATGTTGAATTTTATCTAAGGCATAACATAGAATAATTTCCTTGTTTTTCACAACATCATATCATTATTAGCATTATCTAATTACTTTAAACAATTATAAGAAAATTATTCATAAGCATGACAGAGAAGTAGAAAATCATGTTGAAATATGTTAGTAGGTTCGTTCTTCATAATGACGTGTAATCATGATTTTATGTAATTAATGTAAAGAAGAAAAAATAAAATTATCTTATGCTTGAGACATGGGTTTCATGCTCAAGAAATTTTATTTTATTGATGGAGCTCCCATTGTGAGCTATTAGGTTTGGTCATTAAGTCATAAAGTCAATTGAGTCAGTGGCACGTATTGAAGACCCATTTGGGCATGTTACATATTGTAAAAAGAGAATTTATTTGTGTCATAAACCCTTCAAGACCTTGTCACAAGTACTTCATCTAGTCGGCCTTCAAAAGGAGATGAAGAAGAGGATGCTGACCTAGTCACAAGCAGAAGGCGGCGTATTTTGTTAAGATTAGGTATGTTCTATGCTAGAGCAATTTATTTTAATTTTCCAATATCTTTTCCAGATTAGCAATCACATCAACATTAAAGTAAATTGTAGATAGAACATAAATATAAATCACAGAAGACAAGCCAAGACAAGGGGACACAAGATGTGGTGCTAGCCAGGGACAAACCCCACAATTTGGGGAAACCCTTGATCAATTCTTCTCTTATGTTTTGCAAAGTTCAACAGAGAAAGTGAGAGAGATAGTACATTTACAATAGAAGTCAATAGTTTGACTTTTGATATCTGCAGAGATCAATCGAAGACATATTGCTTCAACTGATTCTCTAATGTGACTCCTTCACCTATCATAGTGCTGCATCTCATCCATTTGCTGCACCTTACCGTGAGGTACCATCATGCTGCATCATGCATCATCATGTTGCTCATGCTTTCATCACTATGCTGCGCATGATCTACTCACTATGCTGCCCATGATCTATATCATGCTGCCCATGATCTATATCATTCTGTCCATACATCATGCTGCCCATGATCTATATCATGCTGTCCATACATCATGCTACCCTTTGCCATTATACATAGTGTGCCTTCCATGCCATGCTATGCCATGCCATGTCAATAAATACGCTGACACAATTCCATTCTAGATTATACCATTGACTGCTATATGCATCAACATTACTGCCCATCAAGTTATAGTACCTGAACATGTCATAATATTGAGTCGTAGATGATATATGTGATCACTGTCACTATGGTAGCGGCTATATGTCAATCCAAGAGCAGAGGATGAACATGTCTCTTCTAACTGCGTAAACATGTTTCTCATGACAATGATTGTGTGAACCTATCTCCCATCACTGTGTATTAGTGTCCCTCATGCCAGCGTATAAGTTTCTCTATATACTAGCGTATAAGTGTCTCTACAACTGCTTTAGGATTACATCATTGACAACGTATCTGTCTTCAAGGTCATGAGTCTTCATGATTGCGTATTAGTGTCTTTATTACCAGCGTATAAGTGTCTCTACAACCTGTGCATAAGAGTCTCCATGAACTGCATATGACTGTGTATAGAGTGACTGCGTATAGGATCTCCATTGCTACGTATGACTTGCGTATATGAGTCTTCATAATAGCGTGTAGAGTCTTTGTTGTTGGATTAGTCTTCATGATTGCGTTGCGATGTTTCCATGGATACATATAGATGATTATGACTTTGTATAGATGATTTCATGGCTGCGTAATTGTGTATAGATGATTCCATGGATAGCATATAAGGTCTTAGCGTATAAGGTTTCCATAATTGCGTAAGAGTCTTCATTTGATTGCATATGAATAAGTCTCTGTTTGCTGTGCAGAACGTTCTCATAAGCCTACAGCTTACTGCGGCTAGTGCATAACCTTTAGGCCAACGTATCTTCATTATGTCTCCCTTTCACCAAAACCCAAAACGTGGAGAGGAGGAGACCACACATAAAGAGTCTTGTACCAAATGACTTCAAGTCTCCTCTTATTTATACTAAAACGTAGATGATGAATAGACATGACTATTGGGCTTCTGAGCCTACTCAAGTTGTTGGCCGACTTGACAATTTGTCTTATAACACAAATAAATTCATAACTCCATGAATACTTGACGGAATCGGATGATCTTTAGATCAATCCTACACCTCTCGATGAGAGGGATCTAATAAAAATATCAGCTGTCATAAGTAAGATGACCCACATGGAGTTTGGCCCTAGTTGCCAATTTTAACACTCACTCTCAACTAGGGAGAACTCCATCCACTGATCCATATGTCCGATTGTACTGTCTCTGCCATCAGTGCCCTGCACTGCTCTGCTCAACTCTGCTCAACTCTGCTGGCTCTGCTCTGCTCTGCTCAGCTTTGCTGGCTCTTCTCAACTCTGCTGGCTTTGCTTAGCTCTGCTAAACCATGAAGAAGAAGAATTGATCGAGAATGTCTCATACCATTCTTCACTGACTCAAAGTCAGTCTCAGAGTGCATACCACTGGTCCCAGACCAGTCTCAACTGACCCAAAGTCAGTGTCATAGTGGGTACCACTCCTACCACTGGTCCCAAAACAGTATCATCAGTCTCAGAGTGTGTACCACTGGTCCTAGACCAGTCTCAACTGACCCGAAGTCAGCGTCATAGTATGTACCACTCTCACTGGTCCCAGACCAGTCCTCCACTGACCCGAAGTCAGTCTCAGAGTATGTACCACTGGTCCCAGACCAATCTCAACCGACCCGAAGTCAGTGTCGTAGTAGGTACAAGTCCTACAACTGGTCCCAGATCAGTATCATTGATCCCAGATCAATGAAGGTCATCCTAGCATAGGGAGTACGGTAGATACAACAATGCGTCCATCGGTACTACTATGGTCCCTATCCTCATTTCCCTACTCATTGATTAGATGAAAGGTACTTCCCATGAGTCCTAGACTGCATGGGTATGGTGCCTCGACAGGAGAACTAATCAATTCTGTCCTCATAGGAGAACTTATCATCTTGCTACACAATCGCCATGGAGAACACATCATCCAGGCCTGACAGGAGAGCTAATCATCCTGCTACATAATCGTCATGGAGAACACATCATCCAGAACTCACACGAGAACTAATCATCCTGCTACATAGTCATCATGGAGAACACATCATCCAGACCTCACAAGATAACTAATCATCCTGCTACATAGTGGTATCCAAATAGCTCACTGAAGAGCTTTTGTAACCAGAGTGCCTCTCAGGTAGCCATGCTAGCAGCAATATATTCTGCCTCGACAGTGCTCAAAGCCACCGACTTCTGCTTCCTGCTCATCCAGGATATCAAAGCAGATCCCAAGGAGAACCAGCACTGAGAAGCAATGTTGCACTAATCGTTATCGGGATTAATTCGACACGGGGAAAAAATTGGAAAAAAATGTAAAAATCAGGAAAAAATCGGTAAAAATCGGGAAAAAATCGTAACATACAAAAATATTCATTTTTTTTAATATCTAAAGCATCTACAACATAAAATAAATACATTCACATAAATATGATAAAAGAACTAATACATAAGATGTTTAATATCATTTCTAGTGCCACATCACACATAATAGTGAATCATGTCATGAATAGTAAGTCCTGACTCATGACTCCCAACTTAGTCTCAAAATATCAACAAAAAATATAATAATGTATCTCATATCATGAGTCATAATGTCATATACAATGAAATGAACCAATTAACTAAAGTCTAATATCACTGATTTCCTTTGCCCCTATAGATGTAGAGGTCGGTGGAGTTGGCAGTAGACTCCGTTGTGCTCTAGAAGCTGAAGAACTAGGAGCTACAGGTGGTAGACCACGTCCTTTACTGGTGACAGGGGTAGCTTGGGTCACCTCCTCCTCATAAAAAAAAAATTAAAAAATTAAAATAATAATTTTTTTTCATAAAAATCGCCGAAAAAAATTTGCGATTTAATCGGCCGATAATATCTCCGATTTGAAAAAATTGCGATTTTCTGATTTAATCGAGATTAGTGCAACACTGCTGAGAAGTGCTCTAATGATCCTCCACACTGCCTGCCCACTCAAAATTTGAATAATCATGTGGTTTCATATTATAGGCAGTGTATCTCAATCCATGAGAGATTGTGCCCTGAAGATATCTCAGAAGATTCTAGGCACCAATCCAGTGAAGCTCAACCAAATATGAGCTCACCATGCTAACTACAACACATATGTCCGGACGGAGGTTCACCAAGAACATCAATGCGAATGAGTTTCAGAGGCATTTCCCAAATTTGGTCCGACATCACTACCATATAACTTTTGAAAGTTAAGATCCTTGAGGTAGTCATAGGCTTGCAGTTTATCTTTCCATATTCGGAATCCAACTCCCTTTGTCTTCTACAAATGAGAGGGTCTGCACCTGTCAGACATAGGTGCCGGTATGAGAGGTCTATCATCCACAACCTTCAGGTAATGGTTTGGATCGGTTTCACTCCTAGTGAATCTCAGCTTCATACGACAGCTATCAATCCTCTCATACTATGCCCGAGATGTTTTGCTTCAAGCCATGGAGGGCTTTCTTCCACCTGCATACGTGAGATTCCTGATCTTCAATCTCAAACTCCTTGGGTTGTTCCGAGCCTGTGGACCTGCTTTTCATTGATGAGTGCCACCTCGTAACCTTAGACTTCCATTGCTGAAATGGACACTAGATTCTTGTTGCGATCAGGTACATAAAAGAGATTCTGTAAATGAATTGAGTTACCCCCATTCAGTTGAGGGATAACATTCCCAATATCCTTTCCGGGATAGGTGGCATCGACTGCCAGTATAATTCCACAGTTGTTTCTACCAAATTAGAGAGTGCACCCTTCTATCCGATGAAGTGCCTTGAAGCACTACAATCAATAAGTCAGATTTCCAAAGAATTTGAAGGAGAGGGCCAATATAAGATAATGCTTCTTTATCTTATCAGAAACAACATTTGATTCTTCATGCTTGGGGTTCCTTGCTTTCTCTGAAGAGTTGGCTGTGTCCTTGATGACCTACATCTTGTCATTTGGACACTCCTTCACGTAATGGCCGAACTTATTGTAGCCAAGGCATCCGCCTTTCCTTCCACCCTTAGATCCGAACTCCCCAATGAAGTGATCTTTAGGTAGGCCATCAAAAATTTCCGCTTCGCCATTCTGATAATATTCTCTGCTTCGACTTCACCCTTAGTGAATTAGAAGAGGGATGATGATCCCATTGATCCTTTTGTCCTGTCCCAACTCTCTTTGGTGGTTTCTCTTTCGCTCTTGCTTGGGCATTTTCTTCACCTCAACTCCGATACCATGTTAAGATTAGGTATGTTCTATGCTAAAGCAATTTATTTTAATTTTTCAATATCTTTTCCAGATTAGCAATCACATCAGCATTAAAGTAAACTGCAGATAGAACATAAATATGAATCGCAAAAGGCAAGCCAAGACAAGGGGAGATAAGATGTGGCGCTAGCCAGGGACAAACCCCACAATGTGGGGAAGCCCTTGATCAATTCTTCTTTTATGTTCTTCAAAGTTCAGCAGAGAAAGTGAGACAAATAGTACATTTACAATAGAAGTCAACACTTTGACTTTTGATATCTGCAGAGATCAGTTAAAGACATATTACTTCAACTGATTCTCTAAGGTGACTCCTTCACCTATCATAGTGCTACATCTCATCCATTTGCTGCACCTTGCCGTGAGGTACCATCATGCATCATCATGCTGCTCATGCTTTCATCACTATGCTGCCCATACATCATGCTGCCTATGATCTACTCACTATGCTGCCCATGATCTATATCATGCTGTCCATGATCTATATCATGCTGTCCATACATCATGTTGCTCATGATCTACATCATGCTACCCATACATCATGCATCATTATGCTGCCAATGTTCATGATCTCATTCATTATGATGCCCATGATCTCATACATTATGATGCCCATACATCATGCTGCCCTTTGCCATTACACAGTGTGCCTTCCATGCCATGCTACGCCATGCCATGTCAATAAATACGCTACCACAATTCCATTCTAGATTATACCATTGACTGCTATATGCATCAACATTACTGCCCATCAAGTTATAGTACCTGAACAGGTCATAATATTGAGCCGCAGATGATATATGTGATCACTGTCATTATGGCAGCGACTATATGTCAATCCAAGAGCAGAGGATGAACATGTCTCTTCTAACTGCGTGAACATGTTTCTCATGACCATGATTGTGTGAACCTATCTCCCATGACTGCGTATTAGTGTCCCTCATGCCAGCGTATAAGTTTCTCTATATACTAGCGTGTAAGTGTCTCTACAACTGCATTAGGATTACATCATTGACAGCGTATCTGTCTTCAAGGTCATGAGTCTTCATGACTGCGTATTAGTGTCTTTATTACCAGTGTATAAGTGTCTCTACGACCTGTGCATAAGAGTCTCCATGAACTGCGTATGACTGCGTATAGAGTGACTGCGTATATGAGTCTTCATAACAACATGTAGAGTCTTCGTTGTTGGATCAGTCTTCATGACTGCGTTGGTTCATGACTATGTTTCGATGTTTCCATGGCTGCATATAGATGAGTCTTTATGACTGGGTATAGATGATTTCATGGCTGCGTAACTGCGTATAGATGATTCCATGGACAACGTATGAACAATGTATAAGGTCTCAGCGTATAAGGTTTCCATAATTGCGTAAGAGTCTTCATTTGACTGCGTATGAATAAGTCTCTGTTTGTTGCGTAGAACATTCTCATAAGCCTACGGCTTACTGCGGCTAGGGCATAACCTTTAGGCCAACGTATCTTCATTGTGTCTCCCCTTCACCAAAACCCAAAACATGGAGAGGAGGAGACCGCACATGAAGAGTCTTGTACCAAATGACTTCAAGTCTCCTCTTATTTACACTAAAACGTAGATGATGAATAGACATGACTATTGGGCTTCTGAGCCTACTCAAGTTGCTGGCCGACTTGACAATTTGTCTTATAACATAAATAAATTCATAAATCCATGAATACTTGACGGAATCGGATGATCTTTAGATCAATCCTACACCTCTCGATGAGAGGGATCCAGTAAAAATATCAGTTATCATAAATAAGATGACCCACATGGAGATTGGCCCTAGGTTCCAATTTTAACATATTTAGCTTGGACAAACTACTATATAAAGGAAGACTTGGCTTCACTTGTTGGGCATGCATTTCAAGCATCTGAAATTTAAGAAGAAGTGCGAGAAAACCCTAGAAGGCAACCTCATAACCAACGAAAGCAAAGGGAAGGAGAGCGAAGAGCTTTTGCAACGTTTTGGGTCATCTTCCTCGCACGTGTGACAGAGATTAGGGTTTCCGCATTAGGCTTATATCAGTCCTTGAAGAAGCCAAGAAGGAGATCATCAAAACCAACGTTCTTGCTAGCCGAAATCACAAAGGGAAGTCTCCAAGTCAAGCGAAGAAGGAAAGCATCACCAAACTCCTCCAATCAGCTCACACATGTGGAATTGCAAAGGTTCAGGTAGGCCGAGAATTGTAGGCCTATGGAAAAGGGTCGAAATTTCAGAGTAGCCGAGATTAACAGTGCAATAAGTCAGTTTGACTAGCGTTGACTTGGGAAAGAAGGAGAAGCTGTGAGAAAGGTCTTATGACTTGGTCTTGGAGAGGTTAGTAGGTCAAGGGTCTTGGTCTTGGAATTCATCACTTGAAGATTCTATAAGAAGAAGAATTCGTTTGGGTTTTCCTCTCAAATTGGAGAGGTTTTGGCCCTCACTGATTGCGTACATCTTATCTCCCTTGTCTCATTATTGTTTATGTTCTGATAGTTGTTTGATGAAGTAAACACTCTAATAATCAAAAGCTAAAGAAGAACCTAATCAAGAGAAGTAAAAAGTATTCACAAGTAGTCATCATTTCTAGTGAAATCACCTCTTATCTCTGTCCTAGATTTCTCAACATGGTATCAGAGTTAAGGTGACAAATCAGGGAAGAGCAGCTCAATAAGGGACACTCAAGCACTCAAGGACCGAAGTTCTAGAAGGGCATCAAAGCATCTAGAAGAACATCTCATCTTCAAGGAATTTTGAAGACAAGGTCTACATCATCTTCTTGAAGAAAAGTGTCAAAACCCTAGATCGATCAAAGAAGAAGTCTACACTAGAAGTATTCTTGGGATCGTCGCTCGAGATCAAGGAAAGAGACCACAAAGACCCTACCTCTACTCAAGTTGAAGAGATCTACAAATCAAAGTAACTTGAAGTCTACTTATCCAAGAGAAGCAAGATCAAGGACGTTGTCATCATCATCAAATGATTCAAGGTGATCTCCCTCTCTTTGGGGCCAAGTGTCACTCTTGATGATCCAGGTGGATGTTGGTGGCCACCCACCTATCCCATTTGGACCCCCACAACTGTCTCTTTCAGCTTTTTCAGTTTCCTAAATTGTAGCACAGTTTACTATTTTTAGCAGTTTTTTGGGTCCTGAACTTCCGGAGCCGTTTTGAGGCCCTAAATGACGTTTTTTGGGAATCTGGGGCAACATGGGTCCATGGACCCATGTTGCCTCCCAAAGTGGTAGTACTCGGATAGATCTTTCTAACGAGCTATCGTACGCGTCAAACGGAGATCGTATGCCAAAGTTACGACCCCGGGAAATTGATGTACCAATTTACCCAAACGGGGCCCACAATTTGGCGTTTCATCTTCTAGGGTTAGGTTTCGGGATGTGAAGGGTTTTCCATTGTTTCTCAACAATAAATAGGTCTTCGAGCCTCATTGTAACACAGTTCGGAACAGTTCAGAGGCATGTAGCCGCCACATCTCTTCTCAGAGATGAGCTACCATCGCCCTAGCTGGTTTCTTTCCATTTCTGTTTGTAAGCAGATTTCAGTATTTTCCATTAATGAAATGAAGTATTATTTCCGCTGCATCTCAGTATTTATCAATGTTCCACCAAGTCTTCGGGACGGGGAGACGCAGGTGCGGGGAGACGCACAAAGGGGACGTGTGGGAGAACCCTGAAATTTTAGGGAAATTTAGGGGAGACGGGGAGACGTCGAGGTATATATAATATAATTTTTAATTATATATATTATAAATTTATATATATGTATATAATTTTGAAATTTTCATGTTCATATTCATTGTTCAATAATGCTAATTCATCAAGATTCAATACCATAAGATTCAATAATAAAATTCAATATGAAATTCAAATATTCAAATACAATGTACATTGATCCATATCATTCATCATTCATCAATCATCATTCTATAATTTACATTGAAAACCAAAATAATAACTGAAACTAACATATATTCCAAACAGTTGTTTCTATATGATTAAATCAAAAAGTTATAAATAAATTCTAACTTCTAATATATCTGACCAACCTCCGCTATTTCACTTTGGTTTTCACTAAAAGAATGACGATAGATGAACCACATACCTGTAATCTTACAATGCTCTTAATTTGTTCACGGTCTAGAGGTTGGAAAACAATATACTCATCAATGCGATTCATGAACTCAGGGCGGAATGTCGTTTGAGCCACTTCCATAACCCTGTTCTTCATTCTCTCATACAGTTCCTCTTTTGAGCCAGGTTCATCATCAAGCCTACTTAGAATGTACTGAGAACCAATGTTTGAAGTCATAATAATGACAGTGTTGGTGAAGCTTACAGTTCGACCCTGAGAATCAGTGACCCTTCCGTCATCTAAAATCTGAAGTAGAATATTGAAGGCATCTATATGTGCCTTCTCAATTTCATCAAACAGAATAACTGCATAAGGCCTTCTACGTATAGACTCAGTCAACTGTCCCCCTTCTTCATAACCCACATACCCTGGTGGTGCTCCAATCAGCCTTGAAACTGCATGCTTCTCCATGTATTCACTCATGTCAATCCTCACTAGAGCTTCATCAGTATTAAATAAATAGGATGCAAGAGCCTTAGCTAATTCTATTTTGCCAACACCTGTTGGGCAACGACTGCTAAGTGCTAACAGCAAGCCGCTGCGTGGAGAAGAGTGAGGATGCGCTGAAGCTCTCGTGGGCGCAGTGAGAGCAGATGGAAGAAAAAAATGCATTGAGGTAAGAGCATAATGAATGGCGGCAGAATGAAAACTTGAAAAGTGGAGTTAACCCTAACTTGTTCATGTAATTTTTTATTTGTAATTGTTAATTTAGTTTATTTTTATTTTTTATGTTTTTTTAATAAATTAATTTTCATTTTTTTAAATTCTTTTTTTGGTTTATAAAGGGTAATTAGACAAAAATGAAGGGGGGATGCCCAGAAGAACCCCATTTTCAGGGGGACGCCCAGAAGAACCCCATTTTTGGGGGGGACGCCCAAAAGTACCCCTTTCGAGGAGTCGAGTCTCCCACATTGGGGAAACGCACCCCCTTGCGTCTCCCCAAGTCTCCCCAAAAGGGGGACGTGGGGAAACGCACCCCCGAGAGTCTCCCCGTCCCGGGTGCGTGGGGTGCGAGGGGTGCGCGCACCCCACCCTGGGGGACGCGTCCCCGTGGAACACTGGTATTTATGGTTATCTCATCTCTGTATTTATGGTTATCTCTGTAATTTGTTGCGTTCCTGTTTAAATCCGGATCAGTGGTATCAGAGCGATCTGCTTTTTCTCTGTTTTTCTTTGCATGTCCCCAACGAGGTCAGGATATAAGGAGTTAGGGCTTGAACTGGTCGAACCTTTGCAATACCAGCCTCGCAAATCCCGACGACCTCCCATGGCAGATGAGAAGAAAGACGAGGGGGCAGGAGATCCTATCAAAATCTTGCTCGAAGAAGCGCTCGAGCGGCAAAGGAACGCGATGATGGATAGCTTTGCGCAGATCCTTCAGCGGCTACCCAGAGGCGACGCATCGGCTTCCAACAGCAACTCTGGAAATGCCACACCCTTCAAGGTACAAGTTAATTTTGAAATCCCCATATTCGAGGGTCAAATAGACGCAGATGCCGTAGATAAATGGTTAAATCTACTAGATGGGTATTTTTCGGTTCATGAATTTTCAAGTCGGGAAAAGATCGTTTTCGCTCTTCTCAAAGCAGCCCCCCACGTCAAGGATTGGTGGGAAACGTACTGCGAGCAGAAGGATGAAAGTACAGGCTCACTATTTTCAGCCGCACCCACTTGGAATGACTTCCGGGATGCCATCAAGGAGCAATACTACCCTGTCGGAAGCTATGAGGACAAATACATCAAATGGACCACACTGCGGCAGGGACGAGACCAAGATGTGCCGGAGTTCACAAACATTTTTCATACCCTTCGCACACAGTTGGGTATCAAAGATTCTGAGCTGCATCTGGTACTCAAATACCGCGGCTGCCTACACAGATACATCCAGGAAGAGATGGGGTTCTTGAACATCCCCTCACTCGGCACAGCATACCGATACGCTGTCAAAATCGAGCAAAAGTTCAAACAGAAGAAGCGAGACTTTGGATCTGCAAATCCGAAGCCCAAAGGACAAAGCCAAGGCGGGGTGACCCAAGACAACCCATCGAAGCCACAGGAAAAGAACAATACCATGAAGCCGAAGAAGGACACAGGAAAGTGGTGTGAGTTCCACAAGAGTCCCACTCATAACACAAGTGAGTGTCGGACCAAGCAGTCACTGGTGGCCTAGTTGAAGGCTTCTGAATCAGATGCATGTTCTGATCCTGAGCCAGAACCCGACAAGGGGAATGGCAAAGGGATGCAGATCCCAGCGCCACTGTTGCCACTGCCAAGATCCAGAAGAATGAACCTGCAGATCTAGAAGAGGGGGAGCATCTTTTCCACTCACAGATGTGGGTGAAGGGTTCGCCGCTACAATTCATTGTTGACAGTGGCAGCCAAAAGAACCTTATTTCAGCAGAGGTTGTGAAGCGGTTGGGCCTACCGACTACACCGCACCCGCAGCCGTACAGTATCGGGTGGCTTCACGAAGGACGAGATCTGAAAGTTCGCCAGCAGTGCTGCCTTCCCTACAGCATCAAACCCTTCACAGACGAGGTATTGTGTGATGTTACACCTCTGGATGTTTGTGATGTATTATTAGGCCAACCATACTTGTGGAGGCGACATGCTGTGTATGAGTCAAGGCCTCGTGCTGTCATTATTTCTTTGAATAATTCATTATACAGGATACCGGAGGTAGCCCCACCTACTGCCACATCTTTGATCACTACCAAAAAAGGCAGCAAGCTCATATCACAGACCAGGAAATTCATCTGTCTAGTTCACTCCCAAAGTAAGGGGAAGATCGTTGCTACATCCATGACCCCTGCAAAGGGTTCGTCCACGCAGCAGCAGCAGCAAAGGGATACGATCATGACAAAACACAGGAACAACTTCTCCTCACCCACATGGGTACCACACAAGTTTCAGGTGGGCAACAAAGTCTGGTTGCATCGACAGAAAGAACGCCTTACCAGAACCCATTAGAAGCTCAGATCACTCCGACATGGTCCTTACAGCAGTACCAAGGCTATGGGGAACAATGCTTTGGAGCACATCATTCCTCCATTCCTTCGCCTGCACCAAATGTTCAATGTGGACCATCGTCGACCATGCTTCCCACCATCACTGGACACATCAGAGATTGCAGGACAAGTTCAGCAGATGGAGGAGCTCAACGCTTTGGGGACCATTGCTTCCTAAGGGGGGAGGAATGATCCAGGTGGATGTTGGTGGCCACCCACCTATCCCATTTGGACCCCCACAACTATCTCTTTCAGCTTTTTCAGTTTCCTAAATTGTAGCACAGTTTACTATTTTTAGCAGTTTTTCGGGTCCTGAACTTCCGGAGCCGTTTTGAGGCCCTAAACGACGTTTTTTTGGGAATCTGGGGCAACATGGGGCCATGGACCGATGTTGCCTCCCAAAGTGGTAGTACTCGGATAGATCTTTCTAACGAGCTATCGTACGCGTCAAACGGAGATCGTATGCCAAAGTTACGACCTCGGGAAATTGATGTACCAATTTACCCAAACGGGGCCCACAATTTGGCGTTTCATCTTCTAGGGTTAGGTTTCGGGATGTGAAGGGTTTTCCATTGTTTCTCAACAATAAATAGGCCTTCGAGCCTCATTGTAACACAGTTCGGAACAGTTCAGAGGCATGTAGCCGCCACATCTCTTCTCAGAGATGAGCTACCATTGCCCTAGCTGGTTTCTTTCCATTTCTGTTTGTAAGCAGATTTCAATATTTTCCATTAATGAAATGAAGTATTATTTCCGCTGCATCTCAGTATTTATGTTATCTCATCTTTGTATTTATGGTTATCTCTGTAATTTGTTGCGTTCCTGATTAAATCCGGATCACTTGAAGAAAATCATCTTTAACAAGAAGTTTTCAATTTCCTATATCATTATAAAATTCAAGAAGGCAACAGGTTGAAGGAACATCTTCTCAAGTAAGTATATTTATGTCTACATCTGAATATGTTAAAATGTCTTTTTGAAAGGAAATCAACAAGTTGGTTGGGGCTTCAATTTTTTTTTCATGGAAGAAAAGGACAAATCTAAATCTCATAGAAAATGAGGTCATGGAACATGTTAATGGTTCAATCATCAAACCTCCAAAAGAAGATGCTCAAGCACTTGCAAGGTATATGAAAGGGGAAGTAAGGGCTCAAAGGATTCTCATAGAATCCATCAAGGATCCCCTAATTCCATATGTATCAAAACTTGAAACTTCAAAAGAAATATATGACAAACTTATAGAGTTGTTTTCCGTAAACACTGCAGGATAAGTTATCTCATTAAGACAGGAACTCTACAAGCTAAGGATATCAAAATAAGAAGGAATAGCCTCATACTTTACGAGGATATCTGAAATAAGGTAGCAATTTCAAGATTTGGGAGAAATTATGTCTGACAAAGAAATGACTACGATAGTACTAAATGCACTTCTAAAGGAATGGGGTAACTTTACATCAAGCATTTATGAGAAGAAGGAAGCTACTCCATTCAAGGATATATGGTCACTATGTAAAATAGAAGAGACCAGGTTGAAAGAAAAATCTGATGTAGGATCAAATGAGAAGCATATGCTGCTATAGCAAAGAGAAAAGGGAAGTTTGGGAAATTTGGTCCGGAGGAAAGAAAGAAGAACATGGAAAAGGTTCAATGCTATGGATGTCAAGAATATGGGCGCTACAAGAGAGATTGTCCTAAGGACAACAAGAAAAGAGGAAGGGAATAAGCCCATATCACTGAAGAAGTGGAAGAAACTAAAAATAAGAAATCCAAGGAGGAAGTAAAAGATCTCTACTATGATTGAGATAGTCTTCCTCATCTAGTTATTTTCAGGTTTCTGTTTCAAAATCTCTGTTGTAAAGTATAACTATCATGGTGGGAATCACTAGAAGCATGATAGGATGCATCATGTTAGGAGGTGGTATCATAGAAGCATGCGATTGAAAGCAAGAGCTCATAACATCATTGTAAAGAAGCATAGAAGTCTGTGGATGTAGCTCTTGGTAACCTCATTAGAAGCATACGGAGTACTTATGGGAAAAAGAAAGTCATCTAGTATAGAGCTCATCATACATCATTCAAAAGGAGCATTTGTAAGATGAGGACAATCAAGATCCTCTATTGGAATCTTCATTGGAAGGTTCACCTACTTGTAGAAGCAAGTGTCACGCCGGGAATTCCAACTTGTATGGGATTCAAGGGATGATGGTGTGATGTTAAAAGAAGTCAAGCAGGTCAAGAGATTGAAGTTCTTTCAATCAAGGAAGTTGTCGAAGGATGTTTAGATGACCAAAAGAAAAATATGAGGTATGTATGCTCGTACTTGATAAAATAGAGTCATATGGTTGTAGATATCATGAATAAGTGGTCTACCTCAAGAGCATTATCAAAAGAAAGGATCTCCTCTTGTGAAAGGATGCATGAAGGCATGGTTCACACTGACTAAATGAAATCAACATAATGTGTCCTCATATGAAATATGAGGTGGTTGACAAAGTTGAAGGAGCTATGATTGAAAGTTCCTGGGAAGAAATGTGTAAATAAAGAAAGGAGGAGATCATGAGAAATGCAACTATGGAGAAGGCAATGAACCTCCAAGGACTAGAATATTTGACTATGATATCTCCATGGGAAAGATATGAAGATCCTGATAAAGTCTGAAAAACAAAGAGACCCTTGACGTTGTATATCCTTTTGGAGATGTGTCAATATATATGCAAGATGTTAATGCAAACAAGGAGATGTCATGATGAAAGACCACCACAAAGGTATTTTTGATTTAATGTTCAGTTTCTATTTTTGAATAATATCTGGATGGGCTAATGTTCAGTCAAGGCCTTGGTATGTGAGAATGCTGGATGATATGATTCTATACAAGTGGGTTACAAATCCAACTCTTCTTATGAGAATTCTTCAAATTGAGAATCTCCAAGTACCTTGTATGGATTATGAATACCTCCCTAGTTAAGAGGGAGTGTTGAAATATGTAACTAGGTTCAGTCTTCATAATGACATGTGTAATCATGATTTTATCTAATTAATGTAAAGAAGAAAAAATAAAATTATTTTATGCTTGAGACATGGGTTTCAGGCTCAAGAAATTTTATTTTATAGATGAAGCTCCCATTGTGAGCTATTAGGTTTGGTCATTAAATCATAAATTCAATTGAGTTAGTGTCATGTATTGAAGACCCGTTTGGGCATGTTACATATTGTAAAAAGAGAATTTATTTGTGTCATAAACCCTCCAAGACCTTTTCACAAGTACTTCATCTAGTTGGCCTTCAAAAGGAGGTGAAGATCATTCTAGAAGAGGATGTCGGCCTAGTCACAAACACAAGTCGACTTATTTAGCATGGACAAACTACTATATAAAGGAGGACTTGGCCTCACTTGTTGGGCATGCATTTCAAGCATCTGAAATTTAAGAAGAAGTGCGAGAAAACACTAGATGGCAACCTCATAACCAGTGAAAGGAAAGGGAAGGACAACGAAGAGTTTTTGGCACTGCTTTGGGTCATCTTCCTCACACGTGTGACAAAGATTAGGGTTTTTGTAGTAGGGTTTGTTCACCTCTCAAACTAGCAAAGAACCTAAAGGGGATTCCTAAAGGGAAAATGCTAGGCCAAGGGCAACAAATGAGGACTTAGCCCACTGTCGTCTCAGCTAAGGCTTCCTTATATTTATGGACTTTCACCGATGGGAGGAGACCCGTTACATTGTGGAGTCACCAATGAGGGATAATTCAATGAATGGAGATGAGTGACCCAAATAATCCCTTTCTCAGGAGAGCTTGAAGGAAAGGAAGGGAGGATTTGAGCTTTAGGTTTATGGGATATGACTTGTGAAGGAGTTTCCCAATCCCTAAAATCCTTTTTGAAATTGGTATCCCAGATGGTTCTTGAAGAATTGTCTTTTCAAAGGAATGGGACCACACGGGACCAAGTGAACCTAATCTATGGTAGGAGGAAAGAGTGTGGCAACTGATGATGTTCTTACCCTAGACAAGGTGGGGAAAGGATCAAAGAAAGAATTTTCACTAGAAGGTGTTGAATTGATCCTACGATGTACTAGCCTTGGGGATGCTAGGGAAATATTTGATTTCGGAGCTAGGGATTGGCTTTTCTACCAACTCCACCGTTGAAATGGTTTCAAGATTGGAGGAGGCCTTGAGGAGACACCAACACAAGAGAACCTAGGAAATCGAACTTTTTGGAGGGATAGTTTGTCAAGAAAATAATTCCCTATGTGACCCAACTTTGCTAGACCTGGGAAAAGGTGGAGAATATGTGATTTTAGGTGACCACCTCTTGGTAGATCAGTGCCTTTGTCTTGGGAGAATGGAGTCTATGATGAATATAAGTGAGAGGCTTTGGTTCTTGGTCAAGGAGGCCTCATGACTACTTTGCTAGCCTTCTAGGTCAATGAGAAGCAATCTTGGAACTTTTATACTTCAATGTGCAAAAGAGATGGCTTATCAAGGTCAATTCGTTGATAGAATTACCCCTAGGAGATTTTGTTCACATTACATGGCCCATACATTGAGAGATGCTATAATAGAGACAAAATTCCACAATTTAAAGCGGTAAATGCATGTAGCAATTAGCTCTAAAAATAGTGAAAATCCTAGTCCAATGTATATGACAAAGTAAAACAAGAATAACATTAAAAACATGCACTTACATGTAACAAAATATATCCAACCATCCACAATTGACAAAAGTGAAGCTGCAAGATAAGATAGACCAATATCCACACATCAAAATTTATCCATAAAGCTCCAATTCATCCTCTAGAAAAAGTGTGAAATTCTCAAGAGAGAGAAAAGATCCAATCCAAAGTGATGATGAGCAAATGAACTCATCTTACTTGTATTTATACACTAATTAGGAGTTCGAATTAGCTTCCTTGGCCTACATGATCCCCAAAAATAAAATAACATTCTAGTAATTCAAATTTTGGTGACAAGCCCACCAAAATAGCTCATAAATGAAAGGATAAGCCTCTCAAGAGGTCAAATAATAATCCATGCATGTTGTATGGCCCTCTAAGAAGCCTAATGAGGTCCATCGGTGCCATAATGAAGAGTAGGACCCTCAAAAGCAGTGGACAAGGGGTTGGCCCCTTGTAATAACTTGTGGTGCTCCAAATGACATGTGGGGGTACACAAGTGTCCTCATCGGTATCAAAACAAATCAAAGATGCCTGTAGATCGCCTGTAAGGGCTAGGATGATGGTGTAGGTGATGCCACATCATTGTGAAAATCCTAGATCAGCTGCCAAGTGTATGGCGCAAATCTGGGGCCAGCTGGGTATTATGGATTAGGTGCACCTTCTTCATAAGTGAACCACGAGCAATGTGTAAATGGCTGTGGGGATTCATGGAATGTTGCCTGCTGTTGTGGAGGCCCATGGATCTCAATGCACGCCCTACATGTGCCAATGTAGCCCTCTGGAGGGTTAGGACCAGTATAGGGAGACCAAACCGAAGATGGAGACCATTTGCAATCTTGCATAAGATCCAATGCATCCCCTAGCCTTCCAGTACAGCAAGTCATTAGATAAATAGAGTAAATGAGCTTACCAATCATGGACCACAAGTGGGGACTTCATAATGGCTAACCCTTCCATACTGGACTTTGGGATGTGCCAATATCTACTAAACTCCAAATCCAGCAGACTTATCTAGAATTTCGGCATTTTCTTGAAATTTACCCCTCCTGTAATTTGACTGGATTAAAAATTAATGAGACAAATTCGATGTGTCAAATGAGGAGAGATGGTCTCCTTTATATAGCTTTCAGGAGGGGTCGAATGGGTCCCTGTTAGGGTCCTAGCTGACCTAAACATCATGAGGCCGACTTGAATATTTTGGATGCAAATTAAAAAATCTAAATCTCCAATTCCTTTTTCAAGATGAAAATACCGACCATGGCTACCATAATTTTCCAACATGAAGTGTGAGCTTTAGGAGTAAGTATGTGAGCTTCAGAAATCATGAGAGAGCCACGAGAGTAAGATGTGGGCCTCAGCGATATTTGTGTCAAACAAATGCCAGCCTCAGAGATATTCAAGTCAAACAAATGCGAGCCTCAGAGTCTGAGAAATGCAAGCCACAATTATAAGAAATGCAAGCTTCAAAGAATACCGATTTGATGCCCAAAATGATGGAGGATAGACATATATTTATAGTTGTTTCTATCTGTGAAAGGTCGCATCCTTTGGGCAGGCTGACTTAACCATATAGGAGGCCGACTTGATTTCTTGGAGGGGAATAAAAATTCAAATTCACTTTTAATAATTTTTTGCCACATGCCTTTAATGATGTCACGTCATATAATAAAATACATTACCAATACTATTCCTTCAATCCAGATATAAATTTTCTTTGGGGTGAGATGAGCTTTCCTTGGGGTCTTAGGATTTCTATGGGGAAATTTGTCCATTGGCTGCCCCAATTTTCAACACTTTAGGTTGTAAAAGGACTCTTTTTCATTTTGCTATTATTTATTACTGCGAGTCATTTTTCTTTTTGGTTTCCCTTGTTATGCTATCTATTCTATACTCTCAGTTTGAATGTTAGTAGATGTTTTAGGGGCTACTTGTATTGCTGTCAGATGTCATTGCTTGCCAGTCCTTTCAAGCAACACAGACCTATTTTGGTCATTCGTGGATATTAATATAATGTCACCTCTAATTTGTTATATTGCAGATGGCAACCAACTATAGCCAACCTGTTATTAACAACAAAATGAGTAGGCATCAAAAGCTTGGGAGATGCTCTGAAAAGGTGCTTTTCAGAACGGTTATTCAAAGGTTAACAGAACAGGTAAAGTCGGTCAAGTCCTGCATATTCTCTTGAAATCATCTTATTTGCCAGATATGTTGTAATTTGTGAAGGTCCAAGGCAACCTACTTCACAGAGTTGAATTCAGGGCAATCTACTTATATGCTAGATACATTTGTTTAGTGTTTCATACATAGTAGTTTGAAAGGAGTTTGGAATTTTCAAGCGTTAGTCTGTATTCATTTTAATGATTATTTATGGAAAGAACCATCTTGTGTTGCCCTTTTTTTCTTTTTAATTTTGTATTCTAAATTGCTGATTATTTCAAAACATAGTAATTTTCAGTGCTGTGCACCTGTCATATTGTTGTTTAGTAATATTTTAACAATTATTGTAAATTCTTGTCTTGTGTTTTAATATTTGTACTGAGAACCATCTGTCGTTTCTCTATTTTCCTTATTATTTTTGGTGTATTCCAAATTGGTAAGAATTTCAAAATAGTAGTAACTATCAGTGGCATTCACCTGTTGCATTCTTGTTACTAATATTTCACACTGAATTGGTTAACTTTCTTTGCTTCTCACTTTTAGAAACATTGGGACACACAGAAAATACCCACAAGTCTTATTATAAACTCACCAGTTTTATACCTAAATAGAAAATACCAGCTTATATGGAAAACTCTCTTGATTAGTTTATTTTCTGCCTAATTTATTTTAACAACAAATTCACTATTCATGCATATAAATCAGTGTTATCTCTCAGACACTCGAAAGGAAATGTCCAACCTTACTCAAGGGCAAGCCTAAGGATACTATCAAGTGAACTATTTGTCACCTATGTGGTTCACTGCACTTTTTGGGGTAGGAAAACCAAGCCAAAGGGGAATACCTAAACAAATCCTAACTTTGATTGTTGATGTCGGGAAGAAATTTGTCCTAGAAGTAGTGCACCCAACTAACTGACTTAAAGATGCAAGTCCTCAATTCTTGCTAGCAAGGAAAACTTCCTAGGGGAAGGCCCAGCACCCAAATGGATACTGTGAATATTGAGTGTTAGTACAAAAGCATATGAATGTGAGATGTTTAGTAAGTGAATATCAACAATTTAGACCTTAGCTTTATCAATGTTTGCAAGATACCTTTGGAGAGAGCGAATGAAAAATATCCAGAATGATGTTTGATATGGAGTCATGCAATGCTTGTAATGAGTGTGTTTATGCCAAAACTCTGAAAATTATCAATGACATACACAAGAGAAGTACACTTGTGAAGAGCATCAATCAGATTAGACCAAGTCCCCAGTGAGATATCGAGGGATGAAATTCAGACATATACTTAATAATGAAAATTTGAACCATTCCTTATGTGTGAGATTGGTATAGAAAATAAATAAGTGTTGTAAGTTCAACACAGAGAAATTTAATTTCATTGAATGGTTCAATATAGTAATATACTATAACCGTGTCTGATATTTGGAGAAGTAATAACCCAATGTGCTGTCACAAGACCAAGCCTTCATATAGTAACCTACTAACCATGTGAGTGATATTTCAGCATTTAAGTTCTCAAATTAGACATATCAGTGCTGCACGTAAATTCCTGTTTGAATGTCATGATATAATTATTTGCAGTACTGTTGTAAAATGTGCTGAAGAAGTCATCATATGTGGACAGTGTTGCCTTAAAATCTAGTAGATCTTGTAGAGGGGTGCTCTACAAGGCAAGCAGTAGACTAAGTGACAACAATGAGGTGTGGCTTGTTACCGTTCAAACTAGCAGGGGGCCTGTTACCCACTATTTTGTGGGTGATATCCCTAGGGGATTTTGTTTTTCTCCAAAATGGTTTTTAGCCAGCAGCCATCAGCCCCTTGTAGCCACCAACTAGCTCATTATGCCATTTCTCCACCAATTGAGCCATCCATGTGGTCCCTTGCCCATCTGCCATGATCGTATGTTCGAAGGTGGACATCCCGAACTTAAAGGTATGCCTTGTCATTTGGTAGTTGGGTATTGGAGTTTGCTTATCATGGACACTTCTGGGCATGGGTTAATGGTGGGATTCGGCAGACTGAATGGGTTATCTCTGTGCCCTTGTCCCCTAGACCCCTTTTGGATATTATCCTTGCATTCTAATCCTGTGGGATCTCTTTTACTGACCATTTGGCTTCAGGGATGGTATTTCATGGGAAATCTCGATTTTCGTTGCATGGTCCCACTCCCTTATCCGCTTATATTACTCCCTTTCCACTCATTATTACCCCATTCATCACCTCTCCCACTTGGGTCCACATTCTTCCACTGGGTCCACATAGGGTTAGCTCGCCACTTCCCCTCACCCACACCTTGGGTCAGGGTTGGAATGATGCCCCAGAGGTTGATGCAACTAAAAAGAAAGACAAAAGCATATTTGGCCACATTCAACAGGAAATTGTACCACAAAATGCAAAATATGGCCGGGACAAACACATTTAGCATGTGGGCAAAAGCTGATACATGAGCTCTACCCCATCATCATGGCCATCACCCTGGTTCCTACAGGTTCTATGAGCCTTTTTCATCACGTAGGAACCCATGATTGCCCGAACCCCTGGTGGGCAATGAACCACCATACCTTAAAAGGGTGTATTCATTGCTATATCTTATGCATCATGCTCTTACCCCTTGAGCCCTGAGCAGTTAATCAAAGAAAATCATAAAAAGGCAAAAGGCATATAAAAAAGGGTGGACAAATCAAGGCCGGGGCACCTCATGGACCATGATTTATCCCTCCTATACATTATACACCCAAGTGTGGGCTTCCCTCTTATTAGCTACCCTTGTACCCCAACATGTGACCTAGGGATACCCCTTCTCATCCCCTACATCATTCACCTATTTGTCACATGCCACCACCTTTGAAGGATGTACCTTGAACATATTATCCCCTTTAGAAGTAGAAACCACCTAATAAGATACTTGGTTAACCCCATTTGGAGTTTAGGAGACATTGGCTCATCTCGAAGCCCATTATGGAAGGGCATACCATTATGAAGTCCCCACCTGTGGTCCATGATTGGTAAGCTCATTTACTCGATTTCTCTAATGACTACTTGTAATGGAAGGCTAGGGGACGCATTAGATCTTATGCAGGATTGTAGATGGTCTCCATCTTGGGTTTGGCCTTCCTATATAGGGTCCTAATCCTCCAGAGGGCTACATTGGTATATGTATGTAACGAATAAAATATATAAATAATATAAATATAATGTAAATGATAATAATCATAATTAATTATTAGTTAAGTAGTAATTAGGTTGAAGAGGCATGTCTAATAAGACATGACTCTTCATGAAGAGACACTTGCTTGGTATATAAGCAAGCCTCTCGTTCTCATTGTAAATCATCATTCTTATTCTTATTCACATATTTAATATAATATTTATATCCTTAATGGATAATTTGATATTCCAAGTCTTTTGGAGTAATTAATTCAAAGAAGGAACTTTGTTCGCTTCATGTGGTATCAGAGCCACGTTGGCTGATCACCAGGCCTTTGGCTATCAACCTATCATCAACTTCGTTGGTGTCATAATTGAAGCGTTTCGCTACATATTGGGAGATTCTCCATTTTTTTTGGTCTTTGGCCATTATTTAAAAAAAAAATAATAATAAAGAATAAATAAGAAGGGTATATAAAAAGAAAAGAGGAAAGGAAATAATAACAAACAAACAAAAAAATTGAAAAAAATATATATATATATATATATATATATATATAAAGGGTTTTACATTATTGATAAAAGTGCATAATAAAGATACGCGGGAATCTTTTCAAGTATATTTAAAAAAATTTACGTGGAGAAGCCCGTGGTTTTAGAAACCAATGGTAATTGCCTGTGGTTTTAGAAACCAGTGGTAAGTTTTACATTTTACGTGGAGAACATTAACCGAGGTTTTAGAAACAATTGCCCATGGTATTTTAGAAACCAATGGTAATTGCCCGTGGTTTTAGAAACCAGTAGTAAGTTTTACATTTTACATTTTACGTGGAGAACATTAACCGAGGTTTTAGAAACAACCCATGGTAATTGCCCATGGTATTTTAAAAGTGAAAGATATTTTGATAAGCATTGGAGAAAAAAGGTGTGACCTAAATAATTTTAATCGTTCAAATCTAAAGATTGTGACCGTACTAAGAGTCACGTCTCATCCAAATTAGTCACGACTCATCCAAATTTTCGAAAAAAAAAAATATTATTATAATTATAAAAAAAATACTATATAAGCCTTATATAGTTACATATAAAAGGAAAAGTGGGTCTCAAAAAAGTATATATAAATTTTATATAATTATAATTTTATAATATATATAAATTAAAAGTACATAATATATATAATTTATAATTATATATATTAAAAAAAATTATTATTATATAAAATTTTTATTAAAAGAGTGAACAAAAGAAGAAGAAGAAGAAGAGAATATTGGAAATATATATATATATATATATATATATATATATATATATATATATATATATATATAAAGGGAGATAAAATAAGTTTAAAAAATAAAAAAAATAAAAAATAAAAAAATAAAATAAAAAATATTTCCATACAAAGTTAAAATGATGAAGGAAGAAAGGTTTTCCTATAATGGTCTTTCAATTACAGATCATAGAGTAATTACACTAAAAGGAAATATCCAAGGAAGAGAAGTTAATGTCGCCATCAACCCAAGCAATGATAAAAATTATATCAACATCAACTTGGCAAATCAACTATTAATTCCAGAGCTAAGCATTAGTGTAAAGAAAAATATTTTTGACCAAAACAAGTATAAAATTAGTGATCTACAAGTGACAATAGGCCATTATGACTACATATCTCAATTTCATGTTGTAAGGTCAGATATAAACACTGACATCATACTCGGTCAACCCTGGTTTAAGGATCTGGGTACATTCATGTTAAACATAAAGAAACAAGTTTTGACGTTTCCTTATAAAGGGAAGATGGTCATGTTTCGAGACATAACAAGTAAATCAAAATCAATAAAATCTTCATTAGAAGACCTTAAGGATATCTCAGATTTGATGTTTCAAGATAACGAAAAAACTATATCAAAGAAGCAAAAAGAGCTTGAAGAAGTCATCTGCAACAGAGACACAGAAATTTCGAGCCTAAGAGGTCACCAGGAAAAGCTACTCGAACAAGTCAAGAAGACTAAAGTCTCAAAGAAGGAACTCAAGAAGCACTTATCAGAACAAGAAGAGGAAACTTTGCGTTTAAAGAACCTTAGTAAAAATTTATTAGAACAAATCAAAGATCTAAAAGATGAAAATTTTAAAATTCAAAACACTAAAAATAAGGTTGATAAATCAGAAATCAAAGAACTTTTACGACTGAAAAACCATAATCAAAGTCTACTCACTCAAATTAAGAAGCTTAAGGATGATAAGAAAGCATTAAAAGATAAGTTGGAACAATTCACTCAAGAAGAAGCATCGGAATCTCCAGTCGTAGCAGTCCAAGTTGAAAGTAAGGGAACGAATATCGATCCAGTGAATATGACAACTCAAGAAGACAAGCTAGTTGAAGAAACGACACACGTAGATGTTGCAGTTCAGACAATGGACATCCCAGGTGAATGTTCCATAACCAATTCAACAACATCTTCGCCAGAGGAAAATCTAAAAACTCCATATCGACATCCGAATCACGAGAGTAGACCAATCAACCATGCTACGTATCGGTACCATCCAGACCAGAAACAACAAATTGATGTTTCAGAGAATAATGACGTAAAATCAGTCCAGTCTTATGCTAACAAGTTGTCACAAAATTCCAGTGATCATAATGCGATACAGAAGATTAATCTAGGATGGTTTGATCCCTTCTCAATGCGACAATTTTGTTTGTCACTAAGAAGATCATATCAGCTTGTATCGACGAAGATGACTGTTCCAAGAGAGAAAGACTTTCAAAGCCGAAAAAGAGATCAAGCCTTTTTCATCGACAAGCTTTGAGGACAAAGCTCTTTGAGGAAGGAGGCAATGTAACGAATAAAATATATAAATAATATAAATATAATGTAAATGATAATAATCATAATTAATTATTAGTTAAGTAGTAATTAGGTTGAAGAGGCATGTCTAATAAGACATGACTCTTCATGAAGAGACACTTGCTTGGTATATAAGCAAGCCTCTCGTTCTCATTGTAAATCATCATTCTTATTCTTATTCACATATTTAATATAATATTTATATCCTTAATGGATAATTTGATATTCCAAGTCTTTTGGAGTAATTAATTCAAAGAAGGAACTTTGTTCGCTTCAATGTAGGGTGTGTGTTGAGAGACATGGGCCTCCACAACAGTAGACGACACTCCATGGATCCTCGAGGATGGTCAGAGATGCTCGAGATACTCCCATTGGATGAGGAAGATGCACTTGGTTCACTTTTTCTCAGCCAACTGCACAAATGTATCATGCACTTGGCAGCTGACCCAGGACTTGCAGGACGATGTGGCATCCCCCAAATCATCATCAGAGCCCTTGCAGACGATCTGCAAGCATCTTCGACTCATTTGGAGGCACATGAGGTTATTGTTGTGCCCCCACACCCATTGGGAGCACCACAGGGTTATTGTTTGGAGAACAACGAGCCAACCCCTTGTCCATCACTTTTGAATGCCCTACTCTTCATTATGGCACCCATGGACCCTATTAGGCCTCTTAGAGTGCCCTACGACATGCATAGATTATTATTTGATCTCTTGAGAGGCTTATTCTTTTGGTGGGCTTGTCACTAAAAGTTAGATTATTAGAACATTATTTTACTTTTGGGGCTTATGTAGGCCAAGGAGGGTAATTTGAACTCCTCATTAGTGTATAAATACCAATGAGATGAGTTCATTATCTCATCATCACTTTGGATTGGATCTTTTCTATTTCTTGAGAATTTCACACTTTTTCTAGAGGATGAATTGGAGCTTTATGGATGAATTTTGATGTGTGGATATTGGTCTGTCTTATATTGGAGCTTCTCTATTATGAATTGTGGATGGTTGGATATATTCTGTTGCATGTAAGTACATGCTTTTAATGTTATTCTTGTTTTGCTTTGTCATATACATTGGACTAGGTTTTTCACTATTTTTAGGGATAAGTGTTGCATGCGTTTACTGTTTAAATTGTGGAATTTTGTCTCTATTAGAGCATCTCTCAATGTATGGGGCATGTAATATGAACAAAATATCCTAGGGGTAATTCTATGAACGAATTGACCTTGATAAGCCATCTCCTTTGTGCATCGAAGTATAAAAGTTGCAAGATTGATGTACTTTGACCTAGAAGGCTAGTGAAGTAGTCTTGAGGCCTCCTTGACCAAGTACTAAAGACCCTCACTCATATTCATCATAGACTCCATTATCCCAAGACTAAGGCATTGATCTACCACGAGGTCATCACCTAATATCACATATTTTTCACCTTTTCCTAGGTTTAGCCAAGTTGGGTCACCTAGGGCATCATTTTCCCGACAAACTATCCCTCCAAAAAGTTCTATCTCCTAGGGTCTACTGTGCTGGTGTCTCCTCAAGGCCTCCTCCAATTTTGAAGCCATTTCGACAGTGGAGTTGGGAGAAAAGCCAAGCCCTAGCTCCGAAATCAAACTTTGCCCTAGCATCCCCAAGGCTAGTACCTCCTAGGACCAATTCAACACATTCAAGTGAAAATTCTTTCTTTGATCCTTTCCTCCACCTTGTCTAGGCTAAGAACATCATTGGTTGCTATATTATTTTGCCCTACCCTAGACTGGGCCCACTTGGTCTCGTGATCACCTATTGGAGGACCGGTGCCTTAATCCCTTGGGGAGAATGGAGTCTTGGAGAATAATGAAAAAGGAACTTGTATTTCAGTCAAGGAGGCCCTAAGGACTTCTTTGCTTAGCCTTTAGGGCAAGAAGGAGAGACCTCAAAGCTTCTATACTTCGCTTGGAAAAAGAGATGGCTTATCGAGATAAATCCCCCGGTGGAATTTTTTGCTAGGAGATTTCATTCACATACATGGCCCAAACATTGAGAGATGCTATATAGAAGCAATAATTCCACAAATTTGCAATTATGCAATGCAACAATTAGACCTATTATAGCGAAAATCCCATTCAATGCATATGACAAAAGTAAAACAAGAATAGCATTAAAAGTGTGTACTTACATATAATAGAACATATCCAACCATCAACAATTTGACAATAAAGAAGCTCCAAGATAAAATACTTCAATCCAACCATCAAAATTCATCCATTCTCCAATTCGTCATTCCAGAAAAAGTATGAAATTCTCTAAAGAGAAGAGTGATCAAATCCAAAGTAATGATGAGAAAATGAACTCATCTCACTTGTATTTATACACTAATTAGGAGTTCTAATTAGTCTCTTAAGTCTACACAAGCCCCAAAATAAAATAATGTGCTAATAACCTAACTTTTGGTGATAAGCCCACCAAACTAGCTCATAAATGAGATAATAAGCCTCTCAAGAGGTCAAATGATAAACAATACATGTCGTAGGGCCCTCCAAGAGGCCTAATGAGGTCCATAGGTGCCATAATGAAGAATAAGACCCTCAAAAGTGCTGGACAAGAGGGTGGCCCGTTGATCTCCAAACAATAAACCTGTGGTGATCCCAGTGGGTGTGGGGGCATAATAATAACCTCATAGTTCTCCAAATGAGTCGAAGATGCCTATAGACCATCTGTAAGGGCTTAGATGATGATGTAGGTGATGCCACATCATGTTACAAGTCCTGGGTCAGCTGCCAAGTGCATGGTACATATTCGGAGTTGGTTGGGCAAAGGTAAACCAGGTGCATCTTCTTCGTCCAATAGGTGGATCTTGAGCCAATCTCTGAACATCTCTAGAGATGCAGAGGAGTTTATTGGAACTCCTAGGACGAAAAAAGGACAACGCAGACAGCCTGACAGGTACCAAGCATTGGTGGCTCAGGTTGCAGAACCTTTTAGCTTTCAGGAGGCCACACATCATTAGGTGTGGGTAGACGCCACGATAGAAGAGTATAACTCTATCATGACGAATGATATTTGGAAGGTGGTGCCAAGGCCTGAAGACATGCCAGTTGTAGGTTATAGATGGATTTACAAGATCAAGTATGCAACAAATGACAATGTGGAAAACTACAAGGCTAGTTTCGTGGCAAAGGGATATGCATAGAAAGAATTGATAGATTATGAAGAGACGTTCGACCCAATTGCCAGATACACCTCTATCTGGTGAGTTATATCCCTAGAAGCTCAGATGGGATGACAGATTCACCAGATGGACGTCAAGTCAACTTTATTGAACGAGGTGATAGAGGAAGAGGTGTACATAGAATAGCCAGAGGGCTTCGAGACTCATGAGAGGCGCACTCATATGTGCATCCTGAAAATATCTCTATATGGACTCAAGCAGGCTTTCAGGGCATGGTATGGTCAGATTGACAGCTACTTGTAGCAGCTGGGATTTGTCATGAGTAACGCGGATCCAAACCTTTACTATTTAATGGTAGAGGGTGAGTCAGTCATCCTAGTTTTGTATGTGGATGATCTTTTTCTGACAGGATCATCAAGGCTCATAGAGTATTGCAAGAGGAACCTGGTAGTAGAGTTTTATATGAAGGACTTGGGGTTGATGCACTATTTCCTAGGATTGGAAGTGTGGCATAAAGATGGGGAGATCTTCCTTGGACAAAGAAGATATGCTACATATATTATGAGGAGGTTTAGAATGCAGGATTGTAAACCCATGTCGACACCCATGATCACCAACTAGAAGAAGATAGATCCATCAGATGACAAGGATGTCGACCCCACCTTGTATAGACAACTTATTGGGTCTCTCATGTATCTAGTCAACACTAGGTAAGATATTTGCTTCACAGTCAATACTCTCAATCGCTTCATGGTAGAGACGAAGAGGGTACATTGCGCTGTAGTGAGGCATATTCTGAGGTATGTGCGCGACACAGTTGAGTATGGGTTGAGATATACCCGAGGGGATGATGTCAGATTATGTGGGTTCACAGATGCAGATTGGGTAGGCAATTTAGTATACATGCAAAGTACCTCTGGATATTGCATCAGCGTTGGATCAGGGATAGTTTCGTGGTACAGTAGGAAGCATAAGTTCGTAGCTCTGAGCTTTGCCGAACTAGAGTACATGGAAACAAGCACATCTAGCTGCGAAGCTATATGGCTTCGGAAGCTGCTAGTAAGCTTGCTTAGGCAGAGGATGGAGGTGACCAGAGTCTACTGTGATAATCAAAGTTGCATCAAGCTGTCTAAGAATCCAATGTTTCGTGACAGGTCGAAACACATAGATATACGATGCCATTTCATTAGAAATTGTGTACAACGTGGGGCGGTCCAGCTACAATATGTTCCCACAGAAGGGCAGGTTGCAAACATACTCACAAAAGCTCTAGGAGAGCTAAGTTCATCTATTTTAGATAACATATGGGTATGGTGGAGAACTCGTTCCAGTAGCAGGGACAAATTTTTAGTTGCAGATGTTGCAGTTGCAACAACAACAAATGAGAGGGAGTTGCAGTGCAGATGCAGTTGGCAGTAGTATGGCAGAGTCAGCAACAACACAGATGCAACATCAGAGTTGCGTAGTGGTTGATTGACGGTGCCTGAGGGAATAGCGCAGTGACTAAGAGAACAATGCATTGATTGAGAAAACAATGTAATCACTGAGGGAGCAGCGCAGTTGTTTCCAGCAGAGTTTCTTGTTAGACATCAACAACGTGATAGAGGTGATATAGAGACAGAGTGTTGTGTCAGGGTGTGCAACACTAGAACACATTCCTCGCTAAGAGGGATTGTTGGTTTTTGAGGTATCATGTGTGTTCTAACCACGAAATTTGTTGGAGATGTTAGAATACATGAGATCTACGAAACCCATAAATCGTTTCTGGAAATTCCTCCTTGAAGTGTCTCAATTAGATTATTAACCAGTTTCTAAAATATTTCTTAAGTTTAAACTTAAGGAATATGGTTAATTAATAAATATTAATTGAGATAAGGTGAGAATCATCTAGAAACTCACACAAATCGATCCAGAGATGATCCTAGCCATTGATTAAGTCTTAACCTTGGCCATTGTGCTCTAATAGTAGATAACAAGAAGAGATCAATGTGGTGATGGAGAATGTACCAGTGCAGATAATTATTTTCCCAGGGAATTCAATTTTCTCAAAGGCAGAGATTCAGCAGGGAAGATAGAACTAGAGGTTGAGTAGCAGGTAGCAGAGGGAGTAGCAACATTCTAGGAGGAAGTATTCCTATCTTGGGAAGAGGCAATGAGAGGAAGGCTGAGTTCCCCAAAGGTTATACACAAGCATTACGCAGAGGGGGACATAGAAAGTTCAGGGTGTGGCTAGGGAGGTAGTGTCAATGGCAGAAATTAGTTGTGGGGTGAGAGAATTCTCACAATAATTTTGCCAGTATTTTCCTCAAATTAGATTGCCAATAGAGTATCTAAATCATTGTACTCATAATTGTTGCTGAAGAATAATAATAAAACCCTCATCTGTTGCATTGGTTTCCCACATTGGTTTTACCAGGGACAATTGTTGAAAAATAATAGTGTCAAAATTCTTATGTGCGTGCTAGAATTTCTCAGTTTCCAATATTCTATTTTCTGCAGTATTTTTATGGTGAAAATTGTAGTTGTGATTTTATTCATTGTTTGCCATAGCAAATAAACTGCACAATTTAATTTACAGTTAGGAGAATAATTTCCAGTGGTTGTAATAGATGAAATTTTCACATCAAGCACCCATTGCGTGCTTCTAGGTTTGTCATAAAGTCAAGAATATGATTGTCATGTATGAGAGACCCTTCTTGGGCATGTTACATGTTGTAAAAATAATTTATTTGAGTCAAAGAGTCAAAAGACCCTCCATGACCATGTCAAATATGCAAGCATCAAGTCAGCCTCATGGAGCAACTAGTTGGCCTAAGGATGTGCGAAGGAGCCTATACATAGATCCATCGACCTCATTTGAAGAGCACTTAAGCACAAGAAAGTTCTATCAAGGGACAAAATGAAACCTCACATCCTAGTGATAGAAGAAGAAGCATAAAGGAGAATAAGAGCCGAATTGTTTGGGCCTCTTTTGGATAAAAACTCTCACATGTGCGAAGGGTTAGGGCATATCCTTGTTGCAAACTAGACTGAGATATTACAACCACCATAGAAGGCGAAATCTAGGATGATAAGGTCAATTTTGTATACCGAATTGGTAAGGAAGCAACCTATATCCAAGTGAAGGAGGAAGGAAGAAATCTTGTCCATCATCTAACTAATCTAGGATTTTTGCAGTACGAATTGTAGTCACATATTGCAAATTTGAAAATTTCAGAATTGCAAGGTTGAAGTTGCAGTTGCGGGATTGAAGTTGCGAATATCGAAGGCAAGGTTGACTTGGTCTTTGAGGGGCCTTGGTCAAGTGTCTAGGTCTTGGAATTCGTCAATTGAAGTTTCTATAAGAAGAATTCATTTGGGTTTTACTCTCAAGATTGGAGAGGTTTTGGCCCTCGCTGATTGCGTACATCTTGTGTCGTATTGTCTCATTGTTCTTTTGGTTTTGGTAATTGGTTGATGATAGAAGAACACTAAAGCTAGTCAAATAAATCACAATCAGTTATCAAGTAAGAGAAATCACCTCAATTAGCTTCCCTAGATTTCTCAACATGGTATCAAAGCTAAGGTGACAAAGTCATGGAAGGGTAGCTCAAAGAAGGACACTCAAGGATCGAAGCACTAGAAGATCATCAAGAGCATCGACCATCAAAAGGAACCTCTCATCTGAAAGTCACTTCAAGGATAAAGATTACATCATCATTATCTTGAAGAAAATAAAAGAAAACCTACAAACCCTAGTTCATTCAAAGAAGGATTCTACACCTAAAAACATTCTTGGGAACCTCGCTCAACCATTAAAGTGTGAAATTCTATCTATTACAACTACTGGAAATTATTCTTCTAACTCAAAAATTAATTATGCAATTTATTTGCAACGACAAATAACGAATAAAATCACTGTTGCAATTTTCACCATAAAAATACTGTGAAAAATAAAATACTGCAAAATGAGAAATTCTAGCACACATAATAAATTTGACATAGTTATTTTTTGACAATTGCCCCCGGAAAAACCCAAATTGGGAAAATCGGTGCAACAGATGAGGGTTTTATTATTAATGTGCAACAACAATTCCGAGTACAATAATTTAGATGCCCAACTGGCAATCTAATTTGAAGAAAATACCGGCAAAAAATGTTGTCAGAGTTTACTCTCACCCTCAACTATTTTTTGCCTCCGAAATGACTTCCCCAGCCTCTACGTTGATATGCTTGCGTTACCCTCTACGCAGTGCCTACGCCGACCCTCTAAAGATTTCGACTTTCCTTCCTTCTACTCTTCCGAGAACTAAAAAATTTCCTCTCGGAATGCTACTGCCTTCCTCTTCCACTTGCTACTCACCCTCTGGCTCTATCTTCTCTGTTGAGTTGCTGTCGCTGAGAAAATTGAACTGCGTGGGCAACTGAGTATCAGCACTAGATGTTCTCCATCACCACATCGTCTTTCTTTTATAATCCACTATTGGAGCACCAACGACCAAGATTAAAACATAATAAATGGCTAGGATCTTTTCTCGATCGATTAGTGAGAGTTTCTTGATGATTCACACCTTATCTCAATCAATACTGATTAATTAACCATATTCCCTAAGTAAAGACTTAGGAAATATTTAAAAATCAGTTAATAATCTAATTGAGACAATTCTAGGTGGAATTTCCATAAATAATTTCTGGGTTTTGGAGATCTCATGGATGCTACCCTCTCCATAAAATTTCGTCACTAGAACAAATTTGATGCTACAAAAACTAACACTCCCTCTTAGCGAGGAATGTGTTCTAGCGTTGCTGCTTCATGGAGCAACACTTTGTCTCTGCATCATCCCCTGTTATGTTGCTAATGTCTGGCTGGTGCTACCCACCAACTATTGCGCAACTCTGATATACGCTACATCTATGCTGCTGCTGACCCTGCCATACTGCAGCCAACACTGCATCTGCACTGCAACTCCCTCTCATTTATTGCTGCTTCAACTGCCACATCTGCAACATCCAAAATAGCTTGTCCCTGCTACTGAAATGGGTTCCCCACCGTACCCATCTGTTCTCTGAAATAGATGAACTTAGCTCTCACTAGAGACTTCGTGAGTATATCTGCTACCTGCTCTTTTGTGGGAACATATTGTAGCTAGACTGCTCCTCGCTATACACAGTCTCTGATGAAGTGACACCAAATATCAATGTACTTCGACCTGTCATGAAACACTGGATTCTCAGAGAGCTTTATGCTACTCTGATTATCACAATAGATGCTGGTCGCCTCCACTCCCTGCCTGAACAAGCTTACTAGCAGCTTTCAAAACCATATAACTTCGCACGTAGCTGTGCTTGCTGCCATATACTCTGCTTCTGCAGAGCTTAGTGCTACTGACTTTTGCTCCATGCTACACCAAGAAACCATCCTTGATCCAACACTGAAGCAGTACTTGGAGGTACTTTGCTTGTCCATTGAACTCCTTGCGCAATATACATCTTTGTACCCACAAAGTCTGACGTCATCCTCTCGAGTATATTTCAACCCATACTCGACTGTGCTGCAAATGTACCTCAGAATATACCTCGCTGCTACCCAATGTACCCTTTTCGGTTCAACCATGAACTGACTAAGGGTATTGACTGCGAAGCAAATATCTGGCCTAGTGTTGACTAGATACATGAGAGATCCAATAAGCTATCTATACAAGGTGGGGTCGATGTCCTTGTCATCCGATGCATCTGTTTTCTTCTAGTTGCTGATCATGGGCATAGACATGGGTCTGCAATCTTGCATTCTGCACCTCTTCAGAAAATCTGTAGCATATCTTCCTTGCCCAAGGAAAATTTCCCCATCCTTCTGCCGCATTTCCAATCCTAGGAAATATTGCATCGACCCCAAATCCTTCATGTCGAACTTAGTTGCTAGATTCCTCCTTCAGTCCTCTATGAGCCCTGATGATCCTGTCAAAACGAGATTATTCACATACAAAACTAGGATAAGTGGCTCACCTTCTACCATCAAATAGTAGAGGTTGTGTTAATTTTAGATATGTTCTATGCTGAGAGCAATTTATTTCAATTTTCACAGTTAGCTCAATATCTTTTCCAGATTAGCAATCTCATTAGCATTAAAGTAAACTGCAGATCAGTGTTGATAATATCGCTGAGATATCGGCGATATTCGGAAATATCGCGATATTTTCGGCGAGCCGAAATATCGCCGACCGAATATCGCGATATTTTTGAGTTTTGAAAATCGCGCGAGATTTACGATATTTCGGCGACGACCTAAAATATCGCGCGACGACCTAAAATATCGCCGGTGACCCTGAAAACATTCCGCGCGGCCTATATAATTCGATTTTTGGTTTTTTCTGAGCGCTGGAAGTCCAATGTGGTTGCTGCTAAGGAGGGTTTGAAGCCAATATTCGCCAATATGCCATCAACAACGAAGATTTCTAAGCTGCAAGTGCCAAGAACTGTAAGACAAACTCGATTCTCATTCTTCCGGTTCCCTACAATCATTTGCTTGGTTTTTGATTTGATTTCAAACTGCAAGGGTTTGCATTGAACCACAAACATGAACCACTTCCACCAGACAGGAGCAATCAACAGACAAGTCACAAAAATACGCTGCCATTACCATATAATATATATGCACAGCGTGACAGCATAGAGGATTTGCAGATGGCAGCTGTGTAATTAATAAATTATGTAATATGCTAGGCTGCAGAAACAATCAAGCATCTAATCATAATGTGCGGCTACAAAATATTTTCAGTGTTCAAACTTCACAATTACCCATTCTGCAAAGTTCAAACAACATTCAATATACAGTTTCTCATGATCTTAAGTTTTAACTTGATGTCCTCATGTGACATGTCAGTTTTTGGAAAGAATGTAGCAGTAGAAGTATGAATGGGATAAATGAGCATATATTCCTCCTCTTCTACAACATTTATGCCCAAAAGATGTAGGGAATCATCACCTACAGCAGGTCTAGACTCTAAATTTTAAAGTTATAAACCATTTGCAAACTACATATGTCATAAACCATCAGTAATGTGATGTCAAGTTTATGAATGGAATGAAAAACGCCTCTAAAACCTCTCAATAGGTATAAATTTATAATGCTGGCCCATGGGGATATTGAACCGTCAAATATTTGATTACCCTCGAAGAACAAAAATTTCAGGCCTATACACTTTAATAGAATGCCCACAATTATCTAAGTTCCTGACTTCTTCTATTTTCAACATACTTCAAGAATGTCCATTGTCTACCTGATGGATCTTAGAACTTTAGAAGCCAATGATAACGCTTACAAAAACTCAGATCAAGAGAAGGATGATGATATTCTCAAAGATTCGAACCTTTTCAACTGCTAAAAACATGTTGTCATGGATAAGTATCAAAGTTTGAAGAAGTACTGTTGGAATTTGGAAACCATATCTTTTCTCTCCCATATCGATGCAATCATCAAAATCCTCCCTCCATCAGCTCAAAAGGTGCTGCCTTCTTCTTCAAAGATTGCACCCTGCCTTGCTGGTTAAAGATGTAACTTTCTCTGTGCTCACTGCTATGAACTTATGAAGTCTAATAATGCATTATGCACCTACAACAATGGTATAAGTTATAAGTTATAACAGTTATATATTTTTCCCATGCTTGGCATAATTCTGAAAGAAATTGTTCTCATTCCGTGCCAATTTGCTGTGTTTCATGTGCCATTTGGATACCTCACGTTACAACATGTTCATACTCTTTTGTTCACTTCTATTCAACAGTCAACTTGTATTACACTTCTATTCAACAGTCAAGTTAAAACTGTTTTGTAAAATGATGTGGTTATTTGTAATTTGAAAATTTCGTATTACTTATTAAGTTACTAATTCCAAATTTTTTTTGGTGCTCTAGGTTTCCGTTTGAGTTAGCCCACTACAAAATACAAATATGCCAAAAGCCTTGGACCCATTTTGGGAGTATGGGAGCCCTGATGGTGGGACAAATCGTGCATATCTTACATGCAAATTGTGTGGGGACAAGATGACAGGTGGGATTACATGACTGAAATACCATCTTGCTAGACTCAGTGGACATGATGTTGGGCTTTGTACAGTTTCTAGTCCGGAGTTTATACAAAAAGCTCTTGAGGCAATTGAAGAAAAGGACAAAAAGAAGGAAGAGGCGGAAAGAAACAAAGATGAACGTGCAGGTAGATCTTTCGGGATATCTTCTCCTGATTTTGGTGTTGAAGGTAGTGGGCCTAGTGGCCCTAGTGGGAGGGGCTCCACAACTGGCACACCATCACATGCTACTGCTAGTGTGAGTGCGAGGTCATCATTTTTTGTTCCACGAACAGGCACAGGAGCACAACCTGGCATAAAATCGCTTGTTAAAAAAAAGGAGAAGCAAGAAGCAGATAGAGTCATGGGGAGGTGTATTTTTTGGAGCGACTTACCTCTCAGCATCACGAAAACCAATCCATTTTGGCAGCGAATGTGTGATGCTATTGTTGTTGTGGGCCCAGGGTACAAAAGTGCCACATATGAGGAGTTGCGGGGGCCAATTCTTCAAGCAGAAAAACAGGACATCAACTCTAGATTGGCGGAGTTGAAAAAGACATGGGAAGTCACTGGATGCATAGTGATGTCTGATGGTTGGACAAATAGGAAGGGTTGGACAAATTTCTTGGTACATTGTCCTAAAGGTACCATGTTTATTAAATCGTTGGATGCATCAGAACATATCAAAGATGCAACAACGATATGTGAGTTGTTAGATGGGTTCATTTGGGAGATTGGTGTGCAGAATGTGGTGCAAGTCATAACAGACAATGCAGCTAATTATGTGTCTGCCGGCAGAATGCTTATGGAGAGGCATCCCACATTGTTCTGGACTCCATGTGCAGTGCATTGTCTTGATTTGTTGCTTGAGGATATGGGGAAACTCTCTTTCATCAAGGAGGCAGTTGATATGGCTAGGAGCATCCCCAAGTTTATTTATAACCATGCTTTTGTTCTTAGCCTTATGAGGAGGTTCACTAGAAACAAGGAGTTGCGACGTCCTGCCATCACACGTTTTGCCACAACCTTTATTACTCTTCAGTCTTTGCTTCGATGTCAGTTCGAGTTGAAGCAAATGTTTGTGTCTGATGATTGGCGTAATTGTAGATACAACAGGAGACCTGATGGGAAAGCCATTGCAAAAATGGTGTACTCTGAGACATTTTGGCATGGAGTAGAAGAAGCATGTGCAATTAGCGAACCTATAGTAAAGGTTCTTAGATTGGTGGATGGAGAGAAGCCTGCAATGCCTTATTTGTATGAGGGCATGGATAGGGCCAAGGAGGCCATTCGTTCCTATCACTGTTTTACAACCCGCCCGTTTCGACTCCGACTCGGCCGTTTCGAACCGAGTCATTACCCTGAACTTTGACCCGGCCAGCTAACCGGCTCGGTTGACCGAGTCACATATGACTCGGCCGAGTCATCCAATGACTCGGCCGAGTCATATGTGACTCGGTCAACCCGGCCGGGTCCGTTATGACTCGGCCGAGTCAATGCATTCCGGCTGGGCAGCGAAACAGTTAGAAAAATTTCAATTTTTTTGTGATTTTTGATAAAGTTAAATTCAGTTTATGGATTCCAAAGGGTCATGCTTCTGTAGACTGTGATGGAAACTACTTAGTGTGAATACAATGTTATATCTTCTGGGTAGGCTATGTAATAAAATAGCCTTGGTGTCATTTTCTTCTTTTTTATGTGTCTGCTTGTTGTATTAATGCATTAAGATGACAAGATAGTTTCTCCTTTAATTGTAAATCCTAAAAACAGTTTTGTAAAAGGAAACTCTACATTGTGAACCTCCAATCCAAATGATATATTTAACTGTTCTGAGATTTTTTGTTGTTTTTAAATAAACGTAAATGGTGAAGTTGAGTATCTGTCATTTCAAACCAATATTTGATTTTACATTGTCATCTTTTAACCATGTATTGTTAAATTTAAAAGCAACAGATATTTTTGATCTTCTTCAGCTAGTTGAAACAGGATTGGTAAGTGATCAGAAAGTCCTCCAATTACTAATCATGACTTATGCCTGCTGGCTTCCTCCAAAAGCTTACTGTTGACAAGAAAATTGTCCAACCTTTTCAAAATCCTGGCTCTTCCTCTTTTGGAGGTTCTTCATGTAGGAATAACCTTTATAGGCTTTACATCCATCAGCGTAAGCTCTCCAAAGTCCAAACAACTGTAAGAACTTTTGGAGTCTGGTCACCATTTCTAGCCTCCTTGGTTATTTGTATTTTGTTTTGAGTCTTTGATCATGTATGACAGTTGACTATGTATTGCCATTGGGTACCATTTTGATATAATGGATTGGTTCATGAGCCTACTTTGATCATATGTTGTCTTCCATCTATATTATAACGCTGTGTGTTTGGAAACATGAATGAAAATCTTTAAAATTATGTTTAAAATCTTTAAAATTATGTTTTTTTATAAAAAAAATAAATATTTAATGTATTTTTTACAACGACCGAGTCATTGAAATCGAGCCGGCCGAGTCATTACCGTTTCGGAGTCGGAGTCGGAGTCGATCCTCGGCCGAGTCGGAGTCCGAGTCCGAGTTGTAAAACATTGGTTCCTATTATGCAAACAAGGGTTCTGCTGGCCTTGATAGGCAGATGATGTTATGGGATGTGATCGATAGTTGGTGGACAGGGATGCTTCATCGACCCATTCATGCAGCAGCACTCTTCCTCAACCCCGCATTTTCATACTAATGCAACTTTGATTTTGATGGCGAGGTGATGGAAGGGATCCTTTCCTGTATTCAGAGGATGGTACCTGTTCTTGAGCTTCGTAGCAAAATCAATTGCAAGGTACAGTGTTATCAGGATTGTGTTGGCCTATTTGGCTTTGATGATGCCATTAGGGAAAGGGCCCTCTTCATGCCACGTAAGTGACAAGTCATCACTCATTAGAAATTTGAATTTAATTATGTTTTAACTTTTAAGTTTTTGAATTTTTTATTTCATTATTTTGTTGTAGATATTTGGTGGCGAAGCTATGGTGCAAGGGCACCAAATTTGCAAAAATTGGCTATACGAATCTTGAGTCAAACATGTAGCTCTTCAGGGTGTGAGCGCAATTGGAGTGTATTTGAGAAAATACACGCCAAAAAGCGCAACAAGTATAACTTTGAACTCAAGCCTTCAGTTGAGCAATTACACTTATTGTAATTTTTAATTTTTAATTTATGACCTTCAACTTCAAGTGTCAAGAGTCAAGAATCAAGACTCATTACTTTTTTTGACACTCTTACAGGTTGGAGTTCGCACGCCTCAACGATTTGGTGTATGTGCATTACAACATCCGACTTCGAGTGAGGCAAATAGAATCACCAATGGATCCAGATGCCATTTCCTTAGACAATATTGATGTATTGTTTCCATGGAGGGTGGAGTCTGAGGAGCCCATATTGGAGGAGTCACCTTCATGGTTAGAGCCAGTGGCAGATGATCCATTAGAGCAGGGGCAGCAAGAGGAGGACTCAGAGTCAGAGGAGCAGCAGCACTTAGAGGAGGAGCAGGAAGAGCAGGAGGAGGAGGACATTGCGGGAGCATCAACATCAACACCATCTGCTATAGATATAGTAGAGCATAGCTCCATGCCTAGCACTCATTATTTGACATTAGGTGCAGAGGCAGGGTCAGGGCCTTCTACTACTAGGGGCAGGCCTGGCAAACAGCCCATCATGTTTTCCCGTAAAAGGGGGAGAAGGCAGTAGATAGATAGCTGCTAGTTTTATTTGTTATGCTACATGTAACTCATGATGATGAGATACTTTTATATATGTGATGTTATTTTGTTACTTGTATTGGTTCTCCACATTTGAGTCCTTGAATGGACAATTATCAGGGATCAGCAGGATTTGGTATCGCCTTTGATATATCATTTCTATTTGACATCATATATATCAGTGTTTTCTTCATATTTATGTGCCAATGTGTTTATTTCATGTTGTTATTGCTTTATATGTTTAAAAATCTGAAAAAAATGAATATATTATGCATTTTTTATGCTTGCCGATATTTGCCGATATTTTGCCGATATTTTCGCCGATAAGATATTTTTTGGACCCTCGCCGATATTTTCCCGATACCGATATTATCAACACTGCTGCAGATAGAACATAAACATAAATCGTAGAAGACAAGCCAAGACAAGAGGACATAAGATGTGGCGCTAGCTAGGGACAAACCCCAATGTGGGGAAACCTTTAATCAATTCTTCTTATATGTTCTTCAATAGTTCAGCAGAGAGAGAGAGAGGCAGTACGTTTACAACAGAAGTCAACACTTTGACTTATCTAGATAAGAGCATAGATCATCTCTAAGAAGATGATACATGAGATCAGTTGAAGACATGTTGCTTGAACTGATTCTCCAAGGTGACTCCTTCACTTATTGTTGTGCTGCAGATCAGTTGAAGACATGCTGCTTGAATTGATTCTCCAAGGTGACTCCTTCACTTATCGTTGTGCTGCATTTCATCATCATGCTGCACCTTACCGCGCTGCACCATGCTGCACCCATCATCACTATGCTGCATCTCATCACGCTTCATTAATCATGACTGTACCCATCACTGTACTGCATTATGTGCCATTGCTACACCATGTTGCCATACTGACCTATGTGCTAGTTGCATCTTGCTTGCTTGTTGTCCCTAGCATACTTGTTGTCCTTTGCATGCTTGCTGTTGCATGCTAGCTATCCCTTGCATGCTAGCTGAAACATTGCATGCTTGGTGTATTTGCTGCTAAGTACCATACAACTGTCCCAATGTTAGTTAGTTGTCCCTTTGTTAAGTTGGCAACTAGGGCCAAAATCCATGTGGGTCAACTTATTTATGGCAGCTGATATTTTTATTGGATCCCTCTCGTCGAGAGGTGTAGGATTGATCCAAAGATCATCTGATTCCGATATGTATTTATGGAGATATGAATTTATGATACATGAGATCAGTTGAAGACATGTTGCTTGAACTGATTCTCCAAGGTGACTCCTTCACTTATTGTTGTGCTGCAGATCAGTTGAAGACATGCTGCTTGAATTGATTCTCCAAGGTGACTCCTTCACTTATCGTTGTGCTGCATTTCATCATCATGCTGCACCTTACCGCGCTGCACCATGCTGCACCCATCATCACTATGCTGCATCTCATCACGCTTCATTAATCATGACTGTACCCATCACTGTACTGCATTATGTGCCATTGCTACACCATGTTGCCATACTGACCTATGTGCTAGTTGCATCTTGCTTGCTTGTTGTCCCTAGCATACTTGTTGTCCTTTGCATGCTTGCTGTTGCATGCTAGCTATCCCTTGCATGCTAGCTGAAACATTGCATGCTTGGTGTATTTGCTGCTAAGTACCATACAACTGTCCCAATGTTAGTTAGTTGTCCCTTTGTTAAGTTGGCAACTAGGGCCAAAATCCATGTGGGTCAACTTATTTATGGCAGCTGATATTTTTATTGGATCCCTCTCGTCGAGAGGTGTAGGATTGATCCAAAGATCATCTGATTCCGATATGTATTTATGGAGATATGAATTTATTTAGATTATGGTTTCATTATCTAGCCGACCAGCTCTTACGTAGGCTCAAGAAGCCCAAACATCATGTCTATTCAACCTTACGCTTTTAGTATAAACAAGAGAGGATTTGGAGTCATTAGACACACACACTTCATGTGATCTCCTCCTCACCACGTCTTGGGTTTTTGGTGAAGGAGAGACACATAAGAAGTTATGCTGGACTAAAGATGATGCCCTAATCAAAGTCATGGTTACGTTCATATACGTTGTTCTAAGTAGCCCTAATCAAAGTCAATGGATGCCTTTATATCGCTGTACATAGAGGATCATATACGTTGTTCATAAAAGATGATATACGCTATTGTCAAAGCACAGTTCATAGAGATATTTACACGCAAATCATACAACCAACATGATGCCCTAAACACAGGGCATAAATCAATATAGACGCAGCAAAATCTATGTGTTGGGTATATATATATGAGGCCACAGTACAACGCAGTCATGGTCCTGGAGATGTTCATGGTTACGTTCATATGCTGGGTATAAACTATTCATGATGAAGCTGCAGTTAGAAGGAGCACTGTCACCGTTATACGCATAATGTAGAAACAATTCAAGAAGACTCATTATCCGCATTGAGTACGCTGTATGTATATGCTGGTCGATGGACAGTGTATGCTGGTCAATGGGTAATGATGCGCTGTGACCTATCCGCAACAATATATTTATATACGCAGGCAAACAACGCAGCAAGATATCTATATCTATATATATATATATATATATATATATATATATATATATATATCCGCAGGCGATGGCAACGCATATATATATACACCGCAGTAGAGAAGATACTTACTCGCTGGTCATACGTTGTTCATGCCGAGATATTTACGCTGTTCATGGAATGCAAGTCATGGTGATAGTTACATGCAGTTCAACGGTAAACCCTGTCATGGTATTACAATATGTATATATGCCAATAGAAATATATACGCACAACATTCATAAGACAGTCAACGTTCTATGCTGGTCTTAGAGACACTTAACATATATACGTTGGGCATGAGAGACATATCTACACTGGTCATTAAAAGGAACAGCGGCAGTCATCAAAGATAGCTGCTGTGATGTACGCAGATCTGGCAGTGTAGATTAGAGTGTAGAGACTCCAGTCACTCATACGCAGTTCATGGAGACTCTTATGCATAGGTCATAGAGACACGCAGCAATGAAAGAAAACCTCTAGCTGAGGAATACCAATACTTTGTGTATAATGGGATTGCGTGGAACTATAGCCTAGCTGCTTTGCTAGGCTGCAAGCCATAGCAGCTAAGGCAGATATACATTTGGCAGTGTAATTATGTTGCAGCATGATGAGATCATGGGCAGCATAGGCAACATGAAATATGATGATGCATGGGCAGCATGAGCAGCATGAAGCATGACGAGATCATGAGCAACATGAAACATGATGTGATCATAACCAGCATGGGCAACATGAAGCATGAGGATGGATAAGATCATGGACATGGGCAGCATGATGATAATCATGATTAGTGCAGCATGCATTGGTGCAGCAAGTGGACCAGATGCAGCACTATGATAGGTGAAGCTGTCACTGATCTCATCGTTATACAAAATGATATATGCTAGATCTAGATAAGTCAAAGTATTGACTTCTGTTGTAAATGTACTATCTCTCTCTCTCTTTCTACGCTGAACTTTGAAGAACATAAAAGAAGAATTGATCAAGGGTTTCCCCACACATTGTGGGGTTTGTCCTTGGCTTGCGCCACATCTTGTGTCCTCTTGTCTTGGCTTGTCTTCTGCAATTTATATTTATGTTCTATCTGCAGTTTACTTTATGCTGATGTGATTGCTAATATGGAAAATAAATTAAATAAATTGCTTTAGCATAGAACATAGCCAAAATTTAACATGGTATCAGAGTTGAGGTGAAGACAATGCCCAAGAAAGAGTGAAAGAGCAATCACCGAAGACAGTTGGGACAAGACAAAAGGATCAATGTGTTCCTCATAATTCACCTAGAGTGATGTTGAAGCAGAGAATGTTATCAGAATGACGCAACGGAAGTTTCTGATGGCATACCTAAAGATCACTTCATTGGGAAGTTCGGATCTAAGGGTGGATGGAAAGGTAGATGTTTTGGTTATGAGTTTAGCCCTTATGCGAAGGAGTGTCCGAATGACAGAGATGCAGGTCATCAAAGACACGGCCGACTCTTCAAGGAAGCAAGGAACCCCAGGTAAGAAGAATCAAATATTGTTTCTGATAAAGAAGTGTTATCTTCAGATTCTTTGGGAATCTGGCATATTGATTGTAGTGCTTCAAGGCACTTCATCAGGATAGAAGGGTGCACTCTCTAATTGGGTAGAGATGGAAACAATCGTGGGATTACACTTGGAGCTGATGCCACCTATCCTGAAAAGGGAATGGAAGTCAAAGGTTTTGTGGTGGCATTCGTCAATGGAAAGGTAGGTGTTTGAAAATAGAATTTTCTAAAGATACTTTTGAGTTCAGGGTTGTATTAAGTTACAGGAAGTCCACGAGTAGGACCATGTCCATTGACACATAGCACCGGAGGTCTGTGAGTCAGATGGTGACAAGGAAGCTTGAATTCAAAAAGAGCATGGAACTACATGTTTGAGATGTATCGTAGAAAATCTTACAAGGGGACCATTCCCCTCAAGTAGCAGGTGCACAGGTTTGAAACAACCCGTGGAGTTTTGAACGGGAATCTCATGTAGACAGGTGGAAGAAAGCCCTCTATGGCTTGAAGCAAATCACCTCGGGCATAGTATGAGAGGATCAACAACTGTCTGATGAAGCTGAGATTCACTAGGAGTGAAATCGATCCAAACCATTACTCGAAGGTTGTGGATGATAGACCTCTCATACCGACACCTATGTCTGACAGGTGCAGACCCTCTCATTTGTAGGAGACAGAGGGAGTTGGATTCCGTATGTGGAATGATAAACTGCAAGCTTGTGACATCCTCAAGGATATTAACTTTCAGAAGCTATATGGTAGTGATGTCAGACCAGATTTGGGAAATGCCTTTGAGTTTCATAAACTCAATCACGTTGATGTTCTTGGTGAACTTCCATATTGAGATACACTGCCGGAAATATGAAAACTGCATGATTATTCGAATGCTAATTGGGCAAGCATTGTGGAGGATCACTAGAGCACTTCTTAGTGTTGGTTCTCTTTGGATTCTGCTTCGATATCATGGATGAGCAGGAAGCAGAAATTAGTTGTTATAAGGACCGTCGAGACTGGATACATAACTACGAGTATGACCTCGTATGAAGTTGCCTGGCTGTGGAAACTCTTCAGTGAGTACACATGATGAATACCACTGTGATTCTCTGTGACAACCAGAGGTGGGATTCAATTATTAAGGAATCTTGTATTCAATGATTTCTCTAGCAGATAGACATCAAATACTGCCTTATCTGGGATACGGTAAGTCGATGAGCAATGGGGCTCCATCGCATTGAGATGATGTACAGGTCAGAGCCCTGGGGAAAGATCAAATTTGTGATTTTCCCGAACGACTTGGAGTCGTCGAGAGACCTTTGTAAAAGGGTCCTGCATGTTGCATAGATTAAGCTCTGGGAGATCTGGGGGCTTGCAGTGCTTACTGGAGCAACATACGACCACAAGGTGACTCACCCTCCCCTGGTGGTGCACATTGGAACAAGATGATTCGCTTTCTTGTGGGACAAGATGATTCACTCTCTTGTGGAACAAGATGATTCACTCTCCTGTGTAGCAGGATGATTAGTTCTCTTGTGAGGCCTGGATTGATGTGTTCTCCATGGCGATTGTAGCAGGATTGATGTGTTCTCCTATGAGGCCTGGATTGATGTGTTCTCCATGGTGATTGTAGCAGGATTGATGTGTTCTCCTGTGAGGACAGGATTGATTAGTTCTCCTGTCAAGGCATCCTACCCATGCAGTCTGGGACTCATGGGAAGTACCTCTCATCTGATCAATGAGCAGGGAAATGAAGTTAGGGACCATAGTAGTACCGATGGACGCGTCGTTGTGTCTACTATACTCCCTACGCTAGGATGACCTCCATTGATCTGGGATCAATGATACTGGTCTGGGACCAGTGGTGCACTCTCTGAGCCTGCGATACTGGTCTGGGACCAGTGGTAGGAGTAGTACCCACTATGATGCTAACTTTGGGTCGGTTGAGACTGGTTTGGGACCAGTGGTACGCACTCTGAGACTAACTTTGGGTCAGTGGAGAATGGTATGAGACATTCTCGATCAATTCTTCTTCTTCATAGTTTAGCAGAGCTGAGCAGAGCAGAGCAGAGCTAGCAGAGTCAGCTGAGCTGAGCAGAGCAGAGCTAGCAGAGCCAACAGAGCTAAGTAGAGCTGAGCAGAGCTAGCAGAGCCAGTAGAGCTGAGCTGAGCTGAGGAGAGTAGAGCTAGCAGAGCCAACAAAGCTGAGCAGAGCAGAGCAGAGCTAGCAAAGCCAACAGAGCTGAGCAGAGCAGAGCTAGTAGAGCCAACAGAGCTGAGAAGAGCTCAGCTAGTAGAGCCAGTAGAGCTGAGCTGAGCAGAGCAGAGCTAGCAGAGCCAGCAGAGCTGAGTTGAGCAGAGCAGAGCAGAGCCAGCAGAGCTGCGCAGAGCAGAGCATAGCAGAGCCAACAGAGCTGAGCAGAGTTGGTTAGAGCAGTGCAGGGCACTGATGGCAGAGATAGTACAGTCGGACTTATGGATCACCGGATGGAGTTCTCCCTAGTTGAGAGGGAGTGTTAAATTGGCAACTAGGGCCAAACTCCATGTGGGTCAGCTTATTTATGGCAGCTGATATTTTTATTGGATCCCTCTCGTCGAGAGGTGTAGGATTGATCCAAAGATCATCCGATTCCAATATGTATTTATGGAGATATGAATTTATTTAGATTATGGTTTTATTATCTAGCCAACCAGCTCTTATGTAGGCTCAAGAAGCCCAAACGTCATGTCTATTCAACCTTACGCTTTTAGTATAAATAAGAGAGGATTTGGAGTCATTAGACACACACATTTCATGTGATCTCCTCCTCACCACGTCTAGGGTTTTTGGTGAAGGAGAGACACACAAGAAGTTATGTTGGACTAAAGATGATGCCCTAATCAAAGTCATGGTTACGTTCATATACATTGTTCTAAGCAACCCTAATCAAAGTCAATGGATGCCTTTATATCGCTGTACATAGAGGATCATATACTTTGTTCATAAAGGATGATATATGCTATTGTCAAAGCACAGTTCATAGAGATATTTACGTGCAAATCATACAACCAACGTGATGCCCTAAACACAGGGCAGAAATCAGTGTAGACATAGCAAAATCTATGTGTTGGGTATATATATATATGAGGCCACAGTACAATGCAGTCATGGTCCTGGAGATGTTCATGGTTACGTTCATATGCTGGGTATAGACTGTTCATGATGAAGCCGCAGTCAGAAGGAGCACTGTCATCGCTCTACACATAATGTAGAAATAGTTCAAGAAGACTCGTTATCCGCATTGAATACGCTGTATGTATATGCTGGTCGATGGACAGTGTATGCTGGTCAATGGGCAGTGATACGCTGTGACCTATCCGCAACAATATATTTATATACGCAGGCAAACAACGCAGCAAGATATATATATATATATATATATATATATATATATATATATATATATATATATATATCTGTAGGTGATGGCAACACACATATATATATACACACAACAATAGAGAAGATACTTACTCGCTGGTCATACGCTGTTCATGCCGAGATATTTACGTTGTTCATGGAACGCAAGTCATGGTGATAGTTACACGCAGTTCAATGGTAAATGCTGTCATGGTATTACAATATGTATATATGTCAATAGAAATATATATGCACAACATTCATAAGACAGTCAACGTTCTATGCTGGTCTTAGAGACACTTAGCATATATACGTTGGGCATGAGAGACATATCTATGTTGGTCATTAAAAGGAACAACTGCAGTCATCAAAGATCGCTGCTGTTATGTACGCAGATCTGGTAGCGTAGATCAGAGTGTAGAGACCCCAGTCACTCATACGCAGTTCATGGAGACTCTTATGCACAAGTCATAGAGACACATAGAGATGAAAGGAAACTTATAGCTGAGGAATAACAATACTTTGTGTATAATGGGATTGCGTGGAACTATAGCCTCGCTGCTTTGCTAGGCTGCAAGCCATAGCAAGCAGCTAAGGCAGATATACATTTGACAGTGTAATTATGTTGCAGCATGATGAGATCATGGGAAGCATGAAGTATGATGATGCATGGGCAGCATGAGCAGCATGAAGCATGACGAGATCATGAGCAACATGAAACATGATGAGATCATAAGCAGGATGGGCAACATGAAGCATGAGGATGGATAAGATCATGGACATGGGCAACATGATGATAATCATGATTAGTGCAGCATGCAGTGGTGCTGCAAGTGGACCAGATGCAACACTATGATAGGTGAAGCCTTAACTGATCTCATCGTTATACAAAATGATATATGCTAGATCTAGATAAGTCAAAGTATTGACTTCTGTTGTAAATGTACTATCTCTCTCTCTCTCTTTCTCTGTTGAACTTTGAAGAACATAAAAGAAGAATTGATCAAGGGTTTCCCCACACATTATGGGGTTTGTTCCTGGCTTGCTCCACATCTTGTGTCCTCTTGTCTTGGCTTGTCTTCTGCGATTTATATTTATGTTCTATCTGCAGTTTACTTTATGCTGATGTGATTGCTAATATGGAAAATAAATTAAATAAATTGCTCTAGCATACAACATACCCAAAATTTAACACCCTTACATGCTGCTCTCCTTTGGAGACAGATTCTCAGGCTATTCCGACAGTTTTTGCAATTCCGACTGTTACCGGCAGTTCTGGTAGTTCCAGCAGTTCCGACAATTTCGAGAATTCCGACAATTTCAGCTAGTCTCGACAGCTCTGGCAGTTCCGGCTTTTCCCGGTAGTTCTGTCAGTTCAGGCTTCTGCCTTGTAGATTAGGGCAACATTATCCCTTAGGATCTCTCCTCCTACTAAAACCCAAAGACAAGTAGAGAGGAAGAGATCCCAAGTGTGTTGAAATGAATTGAAGGCCACCTCTATTTATACTAAAACGTTGAGCACAAGTGGGGTTTATTTGGTCGCTGGCCTACCTTGATGAATTGCCCCATAACACAAATAAATTCATATCTCCATGAATATTTATGGGAATCAGATGATCTTTAGATCAATCCTACACCTCTTGATGAGAGGGATCCAAGAAAACTATCAGCTTCCATTAATAAGATGACCCACATGGAGTTTGGCCCTAATTGCCAATTGCAACACTCCCTCTCAACTAGGGGGAACTCCATCCACTGATCCATATGTCCGACTATACTATCTCTGCCATCAATGCCCTGCACTGCTCTACTTTGTTGAGCTCTGCTTTGCTTTGCTCGCTGAGCCATGAAGAAGAAGAATTGATTGAGAATGTCTCATACCATTCTCTACTAACCCAAAGTTAGTTTCATTTGAAGAGGGTGTGTCACATCACTCTTACTGGCCCAAAGTCAGTTTTATTGATCCCAGATCAATATCTTAAAAGAGTGTCTCAAACCACTCACACTGATCCTAGATCAGTTTCATTGATCCCAGATCAATGGAGGTCATCCTATCATAGGGAGTACGGTAGATACTCCCTAACCCCATTTCCCTGCTCATTGATTTGATGAGAGGTACTTCCCATGAGTCCCAGACTACATGGGTAGGATGCCACGACAGGAGAACTAATCATCCTGTCCACAGGAGAACAAATCACCCTGTTCCACAGTCGCCACGGGGTATCATAGGGGAAGGTTGAACTTGTCATCTTGTACATAGCGCACCACCAGGGGAGGGTGAGTCACCTTGTGGTCGTGTGTTGCTCCAGTAGGTACCCCAAGCCCCCTAGAGCTCCCAGAACTCAATGCATGCAACATGCAAGACCCTTGTAAGAAGGTCTCTCATTGACTCTAAGTCGTTCAGGAAAGTCACAGATTTGACCTTTCCCTGGGGCTTTGACAAAATGTTTACGACCTATACGTCAGTGTCAATGCAATGGAGCCTCCTCGCTCATCGACTTACCATATCCCAGATAAGGCAGTATTTGATGTCTATCTGCTGGAGCAATCATCGAATACGAGATTCCTCGATAACCAAATTCCCCCTTTGGTTGTGACAGAGAATCATAGTGGTATTCATCATGTGTACAAACATCTCACTTAAGAGCTTCTGCAAGCATGCAGCTTCACACGAGATCCTACTCATAGCTATGTATTCGGTCTCGGTGGTGCTTATAGCAACCGACTTTTGCTTCCTGCTCATCCATGATATTGAAGCAGAATCCAGAGAGAACCAGCACTGAGAAGTGGTCTAGTGATCCTCCACACTGCCTGCCGAGTCAACATTCGAATAATCATGCAGTTTCATATTTCTGTCAATGTATCTCAATCCATGAGAGATTGTGCCCCAAAGATATCTCAGAAGATTCTTGGCACCAAACCAGTGAGGCTCAACCAAATATGAGCTCACCATGCCAACTGCAAAACATATGTCCGGACAGAAGTTCACCAAGAACATCAACACGAATGAGTTTATGAAACTCAGAGGTATTTCCCAAATCTAGTCCGACATCACTACCATATAACTTCTGAAAGTTAAGATCCTCAAGGTAGTCATAGGCTTGCTGTTTATCATTCTACCTCTGGAAGCCAACTCCCTCTTACTTCTGCAAATGAGAGGGTCTGCACCTGTCAGAAATATGTCGTCCTCATAAGGTGCTGGTATGAGAGGTCTATCATCCACAACCTTCAAACAATGGTTTGGATCGGTTTCAATCTTAGTGAATCTTAGCTTCATTTGACAGCTATCAATCCTCTCATACTATGCCCAGGGAGTTTTGCTTCAGGACATAGAGGGCTTTCTTCCACCTGCATACATGAGATTCCTGATCATCAATCTCAAACCCCTCGGGTTGTTCCAAACTTGTGGACCTAGTACATGAGGGCAATGGTGCCTTTGCAAGATTTTCCTTTGGTACATCTCAGACATGTACCTTCATGCTCTTCTTGAATTCAAGCGTCCCTGTTACCATCTGACTCACATCGGATAGGGCCCTAAAGGTAGACCTTCGGTGTTATAGATGTGATATGTCAATTGACATGATCCCCAATGGACCATCCTGCAACTTGATACAAATTGCCAACCCTGAACCCATGAGAAAAAGCATCTTTGAAAACTCTATTTTTTAACATGTACCTTTCCATCGATGAATGCCACCCTGAAACCTTTGACTTTCATTTCCGAGATGGACACTAGGCTCTTCTTGTGATTAGGTACATAAAAGAGATTCTTGTAAATGAATAGAGTTATCCTCATTCAATTGAGGGGTAATATTCCCTACACCCTTTCCAAGATAGGTGGCATTGACTCCAAGTATAATCCCATGGTTGTTTCCGTCTCTACCAAATTCGAAAGAGCACCCTTCTATCTGATGAGGTGCCTTGAAGCACTACGATCAATAAGCAAGATTCCCAAAGAATCTGAAGGAGAGGGCCAATACAAGATAATGCTTCTTTATCTTATCAAAAACAACATTTGATTCTTCATACCTGGTGTTCCTTGCTTTCTTTGAAGAGTCGACCATTTCCTTGATGACCTGCATTACCTGTCATTCCTTTGATCATTGAAGATGTCCCTTGAATGATTGTTATCTTCATCAAGAGACGTGTCTCTGCCATTCGGACACTCCTTCGCATAATGATCTGCCTTTCCTTCCACCCTTAGATCTGGACTTCCCAATGAAGTGATATTTAGGTAGGCCATCAGAAACTTCCGCTGCGCCATTCTGATAATATTCTTTGCTTTGACTTCACCCTTGGTGAATTTGAAGAGGGATGAGGAATCACTAATCCTTTTGTCCTTTCCCAACTGTCTTCGGTGATTGCTCTTTCACTCTTGCTCGGGCATTGTCTTCACCTTAGCTTCGTTACCATGTTAATTTTAGGTATGTTCTATGCTTAGAGCAATTTATTTCAATTTTCACAGTTAGCTCAATATCTTTTCCAGATTAGCAATCACATCAGCATTAAAGTAAACTGCAGATAGAACATAAACATAAATCGTAGAAGACAAGCCAAGACAAGAGGACACAAGATGTGGCGCTAGCCAGGGACAAACCCCAATGTGGGGAAACCCTTGATCAATTCTTCTTATATGTTCTTCAATAGTTCAATGGAGAGAGAGAGAGGTAGTACGTTTACAATAGACGTCAACACTTTGACTTATCTAAATAAGAGCATAGATCATCTCTAAGAAGATGATACATGAGATCAGTTGAAGACATGCTGCTTCAATTGATTCTCCAAGGTGACTCCTTCACCTATCGTTGTGCTGCGTTTTGTCATCATGTTGCACCTCACCACGCTGCACCATGGTGCACCCATCATCACTATGTTGCATCTCATCACGCTTCATTAATCATGACTGTACCCATCACTGTACTATATTATGTGCCACTGCTACACCATGTTGCCATATTGACCTATGTGCTGGCTGCATCTTGCTTGCTTGTTGTCCCTAGCATACTTGTTGTCCTTTGCGTGTTTGCCCTTGCATGCTAGCTGTAAGATTGCATGCTTGGTGTATTCGTTGCTAAGTACCATACCACTGTCCCAATGTTAGTTAGTTGTCCCTTGCCTGCTGCTCTCCTTTGGAGACAGATGCTTAGGCTGTTCTAGCGGTTTCGGCAGTTCCAGCTGTTACCGACAGTTCCGACCGTTCTGACAATTCTGAAAATTTCGGTTAGTCCCGTCAGTTCCGACAGTTCCTGCTTTTCCCGGCAGTTCCGGCAGTTCTAGCTTCTGCCCTCTGGATTAGGGTAGTGTTATCCCTTAGGATCTCTCCTCCTACTAAAACCCAAAGACAAGTAGAGAGGAAGAGATCCCAAATGTGTTGAAATGAGTTTAAGGCCACCTCTATTTATACTAAAACGTTGAGCACAAGTGGGGTTTATTTGGTTGTTGGCCGACCTTGACGAATTGTCGCATAAAACAAATAAATTCATATCTCCATGAATATTTATCGGAATCGGATGATCTTTAGATCAATCCTACACCTCTCGATGAGAGGGATCCAAGAAAACTATCAGCTTCCACTAATAAGATGACCCACATGGAGTTTGGCCCTAGTTGCCAATTTTAACACTCCCTCTCAACTAGGGAGAACTCCATCCACTGATCCATATGTCCGACTGTACTATCTCTGCCATCAATGCCTTGCACTGCTCTGCTCTGCTGAACCATGAAGAAGAAGAATTGATCGAGAATGTCTCATACCATTCTCTACTAACCCGAAGTCAGTTTCATCTGAATAGAGTGTGTCACATCACTCTTACTGGCCCGAAGTCAGTTTTATTGATCCCAGGTCAATATCTCAAGAGAGTGTCTCAAACCACTCATACTGATCCTAGATTAGTTTCATTGATCCCAGATCAATGGAGGTCATCCTACCATAGGGAGTGCAGTAGATACAATGATGCGTCCATCGATATTACTACTATGGTCCCTAACCGCATTTCCCTGCTCATTGATTAGATGAGAGGTACTTCCCATGAGTCTTAGACTGCATGGGTAGGATGCCTCAACAGGAGAACTAATCATCCTGTCCATAGGAGAACAATTCATCCTGTTCCACAGTCACCACAGGGTATCATAAGGGAAGGTTGAACCTATCGTCATGTACATAGCGCACCACCAGGGGAGGGTGAGTCGCCCTGTGGTCGCATGTTGCTCTAGTAAGTACCCCAAGCCCCCCAGAGCTCCCAGAGCTCAATGCATGCAACATGCAGGGTCCTTGCAAGAAGGTCTCTCATTGACTCCAAGTCGTTCAGGAAAGTCACAGATTTGACCTTTCCCGGGGCTTTGACAAAATGTCTGTGACCTATACGTCAGTCTCAATGCGATGGAGCCTCCTCGCTCATCGAATTACCATATCGCAGATAAGGCAATATTTGATGTCTATCTGCTGGAATTCATTGTCATGTCTTGGAATTCGTCAATTAAAGTTTGTAAGAAGAAGAATTCGTTTGAGTTTTCCTCTCAAGATTGGAGAGGTTTTGGCCTTGGCTGATCGCCTACATCTTGTGTCCTATTGTCTCATTGTTCTTTTGTTTTTGGTAACTAGTTGATGATAGAAGAACACGAATAATAATAAGTAGAAGAAGAAGCTAATCAAGTAAAGTAAAAATACATCACAATCAGTTATCATGTAAAAGAAATCACCTCACTTAACTACCCTAGATTTCTCAGCACGTTCTATGCCCGACCCAAAGTGTGGGCAAGGGGAGGGGGAAGGCTAACCCTATATGGACCCAGACGGGAAAATGATGAATGGGGCTAAAGTGAGCGGACGAGAATGATGTATATGGTGTTCGGGAAGTGAGACCACACAACCAAATTCGGGATTTCCCATGTAGTGCCAACCCTAAAGCTAATGGAAAATAAAGGTGATCCCACAAGATTAGGATACAAGGCTAACCATCAAATCGGGCAGAGGAGACAAAAATATAGAGTTAGCCTACTCTGTCTGCCGAATCCCCCCACCAATCCATGCCCAAAAGTGTCCATGACAAGTAAGGAAAATTACTCAACTATACCAATTAAAATTCATACCTTCGTGGTTGGGAGGCCCACCTTTAAACATACGATCATAGCAAATGGGGGAGGGACCACATGGCTGGCTCAAGTGGCATAGATAATGGCACACCAAGCTATTTGGTGGTTGCAAGGGGCTATTGGCTACTGACTGAGGACCATCTAGGAGAAAACGTTTCTTTTATGCATACTACCCACAAGTAGTGGGAAACATCTGGCTCCAACTGGGACATGAGGTCTTGGAAAGGTGCACAAGCTACTCAAGAGGTCATGAGAACACCAACAATCTCTTAGTATCGCAGACCTGTTACCTACACATATCGAAGACCAAGCACATGGGGAAACATGATTTTGTCGTGTCTTGTGTACATTAGTTACTTAGACCTTTGTTCTTCCAGCCTTCTTCATATGCCTTTTGCCTTGGATAGATTTTTCTTCATAACTGCTGAGGCCCTAGGGGATGATAGCATGATGTGTAGTGTATAGCAGTAGGTACCCCGTTTTAAGATGTGGAATTTCATTACCCACGAGGGGTTGGGATAATCATGGGTTCCTCAATGTGGAGGGGGGTTCATCTAGGGCCCATAGGAACCAGGGTGATGGCCATGGATAAGGGGTGGAGCTCATGTTTGACTTTTGCCCACATGCTACATTTGCGTGTCCTAACCATCTTTTGCATTTTGTGGTACATTTCTTGTTGAGAGTGGCCAAATTATGCTTTTTCTTTTCTTTTTAGCTACATCAACCTTCGGGCATTGTTTTAGGCTCAACCCAAAGTGTGGATAAGGGGAGAGGGAAGGCTAACCTTATGTGGACTCAGTGGACACATGTGGACTCAGATGGGAAAAATGATGAATGGGGTTAATGTGAGCGGAGGGCACGAGGGCTTCACTCAATGAACCTCTAACATATCATGTGCGTTCATGGCATACTAAACAATACCCTTATTTTGACTACATATTGGAAAATACCTCTAAAAATCACAGTATTTAACCCCCTACCAATACAGACCCAATCAACCTTCCCGATTTAAAAAACCCCTACTTGCACTAGATATTGTAGGTATCCATTTTTTCATTAACATTTTTTATACCCCTTTGTATTTTTTAATTAACTTTGAGCTCCATTTTTTTATACCTGCCAATATAAAAACCCTTTACCCCCTATTATATGCTCAATATATTATGTCATTTTTGATTCAATATATATTCTCCAATATATACCCATGTGGTATGGTATTTCTCCCCAGTGAAGCCCCTGTGGCGGAGGGGAATGATGTATATTGTGTTGGGGAAGCAGGACCACACAAACAAAGTCAGAATTTGCCATGTAGTGCCAACCCTAAATTTAATGGCCAGTAAAGGTGATCCCATGGGACTAGGATATAAGGCCAACCACCAAATCGGGCATAAGAGACAAGAGTACAAACCTAGCCCACTCTTTCCACCGAATCCCCCCACCAATCCATGCCCAAAAGTGTCCATGATAAGTAAGGAAAATTACTTCAACTATACAAATGAAAAGTCGTACCTTCGGGGTCGGGAGGCCCACCTTCAAACATACGATCATAATAGATGGAGGAGAGACCACATGGTTGGCTCAAATGGCGGAGATAATGGCACATGATGCTATCTGGTGACTGCAAGGAGCTGCTCGCTACCGATTGAGGATCATCTAGGAGAAAAAAAATCTCCTATGCATACTACCCACAGGTAGTGGGTAACAGTGTACTTGGGTCATATCATCATCAACATCATGGTCTACTAAAAAGAAAAGAAAAAAAAATGAAACAGGATAGAAAAGATGAATCACCAATGATAAATAAGGTCAAGCTTCCACAATTCTGAAAGCAGAAAAGAAGAAGGAAGACATTTGATGCATTTGATGGCTGGGGACAACATGATATTTAGATAAGTCAAAGTCCTAGCATCTCCAGAATCTAGCACAACACATCCAGGCAACGACCTATGTATCTACGTGAAAGTCGATAGGTTCTTGGCATGCACTTTATTGAAGACATTTGATGCCATGGGGCATATTTTGCACTGTATCTCTGACCCTATCCTCATAGACTAAATTACATTTATGTAATTAGAATAAGTTTTTATTTCAACATTTATATTTATATGTTATCAGATTCATATTTCATTTCTGTATTGTGATAGAATAGGATTTCTATTGCAGCAGTCGATGTTATATATGATGATTTTGATGTCTATTAGAATGGATATCTACCTAATGTTTCTTTGTTTTCTTGGATTCAAGATTGTGGATACTATAAAGCAAGATGTCCCCATGTAGAGCCCGATGTTGACCATGTACATGTCAACAATTCTAGAAGACAGAGTGCAAAGCAGTGGAATAAAATTTTTGAGTCATCATCGTCATTGTAATCCCAAATTCTGCAAATTATTGTAAAAATGATTCTAGTATGACTATTAAGCCATGTAACAACACCTAGGTAAGCATATGATTCTCCTCAAAGGGTTTCACTCTAGGGAGTTTTTTAACCTCACCAAATTATTTGTGTTTGTAAACACGAATAATGGACAGAGTTTTCCTCCTAGATATACCCTAAAGCTAGGGTGGAACTCATTGAAAAATGTCTTAGTTGAGTCCTAGTGTTATTGAGTCGATGCCTTTTTATCATACTAGATCATGTGTCTTGAGTCGCAGATTTTGGTTAAGTTTTAAGGGGTTTGTATTGTAAATTTCCCCTTCTAGGGTTGAACATTGTAAAATCTTCATGTAAAAAAATATTTCTAGGAAATATTTTTGGTGAATGGTTCCTCATAATTAGAATACCATTACCAAAATATTTTTTTAGACCCACATTGAGGGTGAAAAGTGTGTAATTTCCCTCTAGGGTCTTTAATTATTTTTTCTGGCAAAAATAAAAGAAATTAGTTAGCCAAAAAATGAATTAAATTGTGTTAAAAATTAATTTGAGAGAAATTAAATTATATCCAAGTGGAAAATTATCAGAAGTCCCTAAAAAATTCGTAGGTCCAAAAAAAGTTAATTTTCTGGGGTCATCCATCAAAGGAAAAATAAAACTTTCAAGAAAAAATTACCCTCTGGACCATGGCGGTTAAGTCAAAGGGAATATTTTGAGGTTGAAAGTTCAAAATATTATTTTTGGAGCAAGAAAAAACAAGGTTTGCTAGGAAATTCGAATTTCTCTTCCAGATTGACGGATCAAATTATTTTGGCAAGGATCAGCGAAACTAGCCATTATTTTCTACTTGGAGGGGTTTGATCCTCTCATTATCTATATAAGGAAGCTATTGATCTCCTCATTGATCATCATGTACTCATCAAAAAATTGTTCGATGTACCAAGCTAAGCTCTACTGGACTTTTTTTAATAAAAGTCTTTGGGGTTTCAATTCGAGGTGTCTCTCACTTAATGATTCATAGTATGTGCTGAATGATATTAATGCTCTAATATTGTGCTTATTGAAAATTATTTTCTCATAGCCAGTGGTTGGATTATCTATTAGCACATGTATCTTCCTTTAGGTATTGGGCTAGGGTAAACACATTAGGTCTTGCAGATCTGGCAAGTATCTCCAGATCTTTGGGTTTATTTGTGTGAATCGAACCCCTTTGAGGCTAATAATTTATCTTTTGAAGTGTGTAGAGATCTTAAGGTGATTCAGCCCTTGGGCAACCTCAAATTACATGGCCTTTGAGTTGATCACATCTTGTTTGAACTCTGAGCTTATCTAACGATTTGTGGTGCAGGGTTTGGCCAATATATTAATGAAAAATTATTTCCATCAGTGATTCTCAAATTTTTATTTGGGCTAAAATTTTTTATCTACTATTTAGAGCTTGAATTTTGTTTGTGAATATTGTAAATAAATTTTTACTAACCCTTGTATTTATTTTCTAATTTTTTCTTTTTCTATATATTGCATTCCTTGGGGTTTTCAGTTTGTTTCCTTGCAGATCTAAAAAAAAAGACAAGGATTTCTTCATAAATTAGTTTGCATGCATATTTTACTTTAAGGATCAAGGAGATTCGATTTTGTGAGGAAAATTGGACTCACAAACCCTAGACATCTAGGGTTTTTAAGCTCTTTTTTGCAGGTGGATTATTTTCAAATCAGGGATGATTCCCATTTTCGTAAGGCCCTAGCCCTCACCCATCGTAAAAGGCTAGGGTTTGGGCACTTATTTTCCTCCAAAAAAGCTATCCAGTTAGAAGAATAGGGCCGAGAAAGATTTAACTTCAGATTTGGCCATGGAAGGCCTTGATCTATCAAGCCCCAACCTATATAATTCAACCTTCTTCCGGATTTGGAGATCTCTAGCCCTTTAAGGCTATTTGCGTCAAGGGTTTTACTGTAAGGGCTTGGCATTTCAAATTTTGCAAAGGTTTGTTGCTTTAAATTACGAGTTTTGAGCATAAATCTAACATATTTTGTTGCAAGCTAGTAGAAGAAGATTTTTGGGGTAGCCGCAAGGGTAAGAGGCCTTCTAGGCCCTAGCTGCAGGCTTAGAGAGACTATTTTCCTTAGCTGTAGGCCTAAAAGGCTCTTAAAGACATAACCACAACTCTTTGGAGGGTTTTGACATTGCCTTTAAAAATTTGTCAAATTCTGGGCTAATACTTATATTTGCAGGCCTATGATCACATGAATGAGAATTCTGATTTGCTAGGTGTCACTTTTGGGCATCACTTTCTTCTCTAAGCCTTAGCCGCATGCGTTGCAAGGTATTTCTATGTTAGCATTTGAATATAAGTGCTAACGTTTGTGGCTGAAGGTTTAGCATAGAAGGTTTTTAACCTCCCCGAATTATGTGTGTTTGTAAACACGCCTAATCGATAGAGTTTTTATTCCAACTTAAACCCCAAAGCTAGGATGGAATTCGTTGAGAAGGTCTTAGGTGAGTCCTAGTGTTATATCGAGTTTATTGTAAAAGTGTGTTTGGGAATAATTTTAGTGCATGGTCTCTCGCAGTCAGACACCATAGCTAAATTGTTTTATTACAAGCACAGTTGATTTCATACTAGATCATATTATGTCGCAAAATTGGGTAAATTATTGAGGGTTTCTGTCTAAAAGATGTTTCCAGCTTTGAAGGGTTGATATCGTAATTATTTGATGTAAAAAAATATTTTAGTGCATGGTCCCTCGCGGCCAAACACAATGGCTAAAATATTTGAGCGTGGAAAAATGATTAAATCCCCTATAGAGTCAATTAATTAATTTTAATGGCTAAATTAAATTAAAATCCTAAGCCAGAAAATTAATTATAGAGAAATTATTTTCTTTCCAAGTGGAAAATAATAAAAAATTCGTGGGTAAAAAAGTAGTCAATTTTTAGAAGCCCCCCACTGAGGGAAAAATGGATATTTTAAGAAAATTTGAGCCCTTGGACCTTGGTGGTTAAGTCAAAGTCAAATTTTTAAGGAAATTAATCCAAAATATTAATATTTGGATTAATAAAAAATGGTGTTTAAGAGAAATTCGATTTTTTCCTCAAATTCACAGTGGAGATTAAAATATGATCAAACTATTTTCAATGGTCGAAATTATTTTGACCAGGATCAAGCCAACTAGCTGTTATTTTCCACTTGGAGAGGTTTCTCTATATAAAGAAGCCATTTATGTTCTATTTGTAGGATGATCTTTGGATGAGAAAAAAATTGCAACATTGGTATTGAGCTGCTACTCTGCTCGGAACATTTTTTATCATAATAGAAAGACTTTGGGGTTCAGTTCATGGTGATCTTCTATCTGTTGATCTGTGGTATGTGTTAGCTATGTGTTATCCTATATTGAGCTAAATAATTTTTTAAATTGTTATTTCATTGGTTAATGATAAAAACATTCTATTGGTATGAGTTATATTAGGTGATCTGATTCACCATATGATCTAACGATTTTATCTTCAGAAGATTATATGTTGAAGTTTCTAATTTTACTTAGTTAGAAACCCTCCATGCACTTTATCTGATTTATTCCTACCTACTTGTTATTTTCTTTAACAAGTTTTTACAATGTAAATATTGAAAATAAAAACTAGTGCATGCTCAACATATTGTAGATCAACAACTAAAAGAAACAGAAACAAACACACCATATGACACCATTATTTTTGGACTTATGTCCTCGGAAAAACCCAATGTGGGAAAACTGGTGCAACTATCTGAGGGTTTTCTTATTAAGCAATATCAAAGTACAATTTGGGTGCCAAAACTGGCATACCCAACAGAGAGTTTCCTTCGCAGTAATACCTCTCAGTTTCTGACAAATCTACTGGCTGAAACCCCGGATAATCCTTTTGGCAACTACTTAGCACCAATCTGCCCTAGAAACCCCAACGTCTACCCAATCTGGACTGCGTCAGCCTCTCCTAGCCTAGTGCTGGCCTGCGTCAGCCTATCTTGGCCTGCGTCAACCCCAGGAGGCCTTGCGTCAGCTACACTGGCTTCTTTGGTGCTTTGCGCAACACTTAGCTGCCTCTGCGTGGCCCTGCGTGAGCATTGGCTACTCTTGCGTCACTCTCTCTGGCTACTCTGCTGCTATCTTGACACTATCTCCGCCTCTCTGTCTCTCTATGCTCAATGCTCCTCAGCTACTCTCCGATCACTGATTCTATCTCTCTTAGAAAACCCCGCTCTAGAGAATAGAATGACCGATCACTCTGGTGTGTTCTCCAAGTGACCTTCAAGCCTCCTCATATACTTTTCTTGTTGACATATCAACGGCTAAGATTAAGTCCCTAATCAACGGCTAAGATTAGATCTGGCTTGATCCATGTCTTTTTGACCATTCTAACACAGATTCATATTAATACACATCAATATTTTATTTTCCCTAAGTTTAGACTTAGGGACTCCATTAAAAATATTAATTATTTTAATATCTCTTGATTTGTTTAGAATATGCCCAAACCCTTTCAGGGTATTGGAGATCTCATGTGCCCTACGTCTCCACCAAATTTTGTGGTTAGCACATCCAATGCTACCCCAAATCAACACTCCCTCTTAGCGAGGACTGTGCTATAGCAATACTCCTCACTAAGTATTACTCTGATCATCCAGCATCGGTACCTATGCTGATGCTAGGCCTTCCTGCCCAACATCCTCTGCACTGCTGCATCCTGTACTGTTGTCCATGGTTCTGCCACTGCCACTGCTGCATCTGTACGAAAGCTCCCTCTGCATCCGTGCTGTTGCTGGTCGTTTCTCCCAACATTGCATCTGCACTGCACATCCTCTCATTATGCTGCATTGTGTTTCCCACTGTTGCGCTGCAACTCAGTTACAAAGAAGTAAGTAACTGATCTCCTAATCTGACCTCCCTGTTGAGCTAGAGACACCCACTGATGTTGAAGCTCCCTCTGTCGCTGACAAGTGCTCCCTCTTTGACCTCTGTGCTGCTGCAACAACTCCCTACATCTCACATCGTTGCACACCTCTTTGTGCTATCCTACACTGGTGCAACACTCCTGTACCTCTCGCACTGCTGCAGCCTGCTAGCCTCACGCTGTCTTGGGACTCCTGCATTGTAGCTCTCTCTGCTGCCCCATCTGCATCCGTCTCTACCCAACTTAGCCAGTCCTGCTGCTCCTCGTCGGGGCTCCTGTAGCGAGGTCTAATCCAAGAGGCTGGGTACCTCGAGGATCCTACCCCTCATCGCCTATCCTCCTGAATACAGCTCTATATCTCCCCACTTCCGCTCAAGTGGTGCATGTGCACTCATTGCACAGTGATCGTCTATCAAAACTTTTTTTCTGCCCATGTTGGCGCTGCCTTAGTCTCGAAAGACTCTCCCTTAATCTTCTTCCTTGAACACTGGGTCGCATAATGACCCAGCTCCTCACAGTGGAAGCACTTGATCTTGGAGAGATCTTTCTTCTTCTGCTTCTCTTGCTTTCCCTCAGATGCTAGGGCCACATCTTCCTCCTCCCGCTTGACTTTGATCCCCTTGCTGCTGCTACCCGTCTTCGATTGTCGTCTGATCTCTTCCTGGCGAAGAGCTTCCCACATCTCATCCCAAGGTGGAAGTGTCCCCTTGCCCAGTATACTCTAAACAAATACTTCCCAGTCTTCTGAGACATCATTTAGGGCTGTCCTCACCATTAGCTCTGATCGAGTGTCGCCACTATAGCAGTCAACTCGTCTTGGATCTCATTCAGTCCTCCGAGGAAGGTGTCAGTCGATTGTCCATTCTTCATCTGATACGACCTCATCTGATTCTCAAGCAGCATTCTTCTCTTCACAGAAGTATGCTAGTACAAGATCTTGAGAGCCTCGCACATCTCAAATTCTGTTTCCTTCTCGGCTATGTTTGGTACTACATGATCCTTAACCCCATCAAGGATAATGCTCTTGGCCCTCGCCATCGCCTCCTTGTACTTGTGATTATCACTAGGGTCAATTGGGACAACTATCACCTTCAAGGCGAAGTTCTTGACACGATTCTTGTCAAGTACGGATAAGATTTTGGGCTTCCAGACTGCAAAGTTCGATGCTCCATCCAGTCTATCCTGGTTTCTTACTCCGTGTAGTGCCATGATGCTCCTCTACTTCCCTCCGGGAAGTTCTCTGTTCGACTCCTCTGAGTCTCTACTTGCCGTCTGGAAGTTCTCTTTTGGACTCCCTCTGAGTCCTGATTTTCCTCCTAGAAATGCCTCTTCCGCTTGTCGAGATGCCCCCTACTCTGATCGTCTTGTGCAACCGCACCATTGATCCAGGTTCCTCGGCTAGAAACCCTTAGTAGCAACTCCTCTGGCCCTGCTCTATCAGGTACTGTTCTGACTACAGTACCTCACCAACTCCACTCTACAATATTCCTGCAGCCATCTAAACCCCAGCCATTGGCTATCTGTGGATTGTGTCAGCCCCTCTTTGCCTCACGCTGGCCCTGTGTCACCTCGGATGGGTCTGTGTCAGCCCTGGGAGGCCCTGCATCAGCCCTTTGGCCCTCTGTGTCAGCAACGCTGGCTTCTTTTAGGCTCGCACAGCTCCCAACTGCCTCTGTGTGGTCCTACGTGAGCCCTGACTGGCTTTGCGTCACTCTCCTTGGCTTCTACGTTGCTAGAAACAACTTCTGTCACCTGTGCTGCTATTGCTCCACTCGGCTGATGTCCTTTAGTCCTCCTGTGATCTGCAATCGCGCTCTAATACCATGTTGAAGTTTCTAATTTTACTTAGTTGGAATCCCTCCATGCACTTTATCTGATTTATTCCAACCTACATGTTATTTTCCTTAACAAGTTATTTACAATGTAAATACTGAAAATAAACACTAGTGCATGCTCAACATATTACAAATTAGCAACTAAAAGAAACAAAAACAAACACACCATATGACACCATTATTTTTGGACTAATGTCCCCGGAAAAACCCAATGTGGGAAAACCGGTGCAGCTATCTGAGGGTTTTCTTATTAAGCAATATAAGAGTACAAACTGGGTGCCGAAACTGGCCTACCCAACAGAGAATTTCCTTGGCAGTAATACCTCTCAGTTTGTGACAAATCTACTGGATGAAACCCTAGATAATCCTTCCGGCAGCTACCCAACACCAATTTGCCCCAAAAACCCCAGCGTCTGCCCAATCTGGATTGCGTCAACCTCTCCTAGCCAGCGCTGGCCCTGCGTTAGCCTTAGGAGGCCCTTTGTCAGCTCTCTGACCCTTTGCGTTAGCTACACTGGCCTCTCTAGTGCTCTGCGCAACACTTCGTTGCCTCTGTGTGGCCCAGCGTGAGCACTGGCTGCTCCTGCGTCACTCTCTTTGGCTGCTTTGTTGCTCTCTCGACACTATCTTTGCTTCTCTGTACTCAATGCCCCTCAGCTGCTCTTCGATCACTGATTCTATCTTTCTTAGCAAACCCCGCTCTAGAGAGTAGAATGACTGATCACTCTGGTGTGTTCTCCAAGTGACCCTCAAGCCTCCTCTTATACTTTTCTTGTTGACATATCAACGACTAAGATTAGATCTGGCTTGATCCATGTCTTTTGGACCATTTTAACACCGATTCATATTAATACACATTAATATTTTATTTTCACTAAGTTTAGACTTAGGGACTCCATTAAAAATATTAATTATTTTAATATCTCCTGATCTATTTAGAATCTGCCCAAACCCTTTCTCGGTATTGGAGATCTCATGTACCCCAACCTCTCCACCAAATTTCGTGGCTAGAGCACATCCGATACTACCCCAAATCAACATTATAGAGATTTATAGGTACGCTAACCCTTGGTATCCAAGTTCACAGACTGTGGGGACAAGACGACTATGTTTGGGATCTAAGATATCGTTGTGGTAAATTAAGAGTTTTGGCCAATCTATCTTTCGAAATCGTTCATCCATTGTCATTTATTTAATAAATATTTATAAAATTATTTTTGATCTTGGGCTAAAAAGAATTAATATGCTAATGAGGGCTTGTAATTCTATTTTGTAAATATTGTACATTTTTTAATATTTTGTAAATTATTTTTGTAACCCTTGTTATTTCATACCACTTGGGCATTTGGGGCTTTATAATTTTGTATATATATTTAAGGTTTTGGAATCCTTTTATTTGTTTGTGCTGGTGACAACTCAAGGTTTTGAAGCAACAACTATTTTTTGGGCTATTCTTCCAAGCAAGTAAGGCTGATCTAGGCCCTTGAGGGTAAGATTTAGCCTCCCCAACTTCTAGAAACTCAATGTCCAACTAAAGAAGGGAAGTCATCCAACATTTTGAAGTGATTATTGGCATTTTGTGTAATTGCAGGGGATTCGAAATTTTTTAAGGCCCATAGGCCTAGCCGTTCTCCTCCTCTACCCTAGCCGTGAGCCTTAGAGGGCTTTTCTAGCCCTTGGCTTTCCTTTTCAGCCTAGCCGCAAACCTGTTAGGGCTAGCCATGAGCCCTAGCGATCACTTTGGGTGAGATGCAACCCTTTTTAGGGCTAGCCATGGCTTTTAAAGGCCCTTTCCCTAAGGCCGCAACCCCTAAGGGGCTTCCCCTTGAGCCGCTAGCTTTTTAGGCTTAGCGACAACCCTTTTAGGGCTTCCTTTGCTCTTTTCACAACCTTTAGAGGGCTGCCCCCTCTAGCCACAGATATTTAAGCCTTGTCGTGGCCCTAGGAGGGCCTGAAACCTTCTCGTCCCCTTTCCATTGGTTCTTTTCCCTTGCCCACAAGCCTTTTTAGGCATTTCTCCCTCCATCGTTCCCCTTGTCCTAGCTTATAGCCTCATGTTTAGCCCTCTTCTAGCCCTAGCCTATCCTTCTAACCCTCATTTGGCCATTCTTTAGTCATTGATTGATTTTGCATTAGTATTTCATGTATGACAAATTGTTTTGCAACGATTCTGGAGCTAACTTTGTGGTTGCAGTTGGTCAAGTGCATTAGAAGAAGCTCTAATTACCTGAAAGGCCATTAGTCCTCTTGGTTTGCTCTCTAAGCCCTCTTTGTCATCATTGTTTTCATTTATGATTCTTTAGCATTTTATGACAACAGTGTATTCAAGGCCTAAACACATCTAAGATAAGCCTAAATTAACTAATAAATTACCTAAGACATTAAGCATTAATTTTGAAGTCAAATTGAATGCATATAAGTGAATTTTCGTGGACTGTGGGTTAATTTCCAAATCTGATATGTTTGCTACAGCCATAAAATCACCTACAACAGTGGTAAAATAACATAACATTGGTATGATAATCAATTTGCAAGCATATTTCTTGATTGGCATATCACTTGCATTAGTTGGGATTGCATTTCTTGAAGACTGTAATAATAATTTGAGGTCTGATATATGTTGGCATTATGATTCTGGTATGGCTCTATGTTACATGTGTTGTAATTGATGGCAACTCTCTTAAGTGGCAATGCTCTGTTCAGGCTCTCAAAATGTTGGAAAATAAGAGGTACGCAGGTACACCGTACAAAAGCTGCGGACCCGCAGGAATATCATAGATAAAGTGCGTACATACCCGCAGGTTACCCGTTCATGAGGTGCGGACCCCCAGTTCACTCACTTCAAGGCAGAGAAGCGCGCTCACGTGGGGTTTCTTATGTTTGGCCCGTGGTATTTAGCCCGTCGTTCTTGATTCTATGGTTTTGGCCCGTGGTATAGGATCTAATTTAGCCCCGGTTTGGATCCCTTGTATTGGTTATTGATGGTTTTGTCCCATGGTGTGGATAAGGGCTTGACTATAAATAGAGAAGGAGATCACTTGGCCAAGGTATCTTTGCAAATTGTATATCTTAAGATCTGAAATATTGGGTTATTGGTTTAAAAGCTTGATCTATATAAAAGAGAAGTTGAAAGTGAATCTATGAAGTGTGATCTCTCGGGCGCATGATCAGGTCTGGGCATCTGACTATCTGTGGCACACTGGTGGACTGCCAATTCGGCCCTAATCAGAGGTTCGCAGGTGATTAACGGTGCAAGTGCAGGGGTACGCATAGCAGAAGAAGGCGCAGTGCGTGGGTACGCAGTGCGATAGAGGTTCAGGTGCGGAAGAACAGTAAAGGTACGCGGCGTGGCAGAGGTTCAGGTGCGGAGGCACAGTGAAAGTACGCGGCGCTACAGAAGCCGCAGGTGCGTAGATACGCGGCGCGATAGCATCTGAGGGTGCGTGGCCACAGTAGTAGTACGCGGCGTGATTGAAGAAACAGTGCGTGGGTACGCGGTGCAGTGGAAGGCTCTCTGAGGGGATACGCAGAGACGCGGAAGGTGAAGTGCAAAGCCACGCAGTCCAAATAAAGAAAAATTGCGTATCTGTCCTAAAACATTTGTTGATCATCTTCTATTTATTGCTGCAGAGTTCTAGGTTTATATTTCTAGTACTATCTTTCTGTTTACAGCATTCTGAGAAGTTGGGTAATTCTTGGAGTTTGGGTAATTTGCATGTACTTGATGGTTATTTGATATTCTTGGATCCAGTTTGAAAATTTATGAAAAGTGGTCCTTGAAAGAAAAGAAGTAGGGGGTTGTAGCTCCCTTCCAAGAGAGACTGGAAAACGAGAGAGAGTTGTAGCTCTCTGCAGGTTGCAGCCTGCGTACTGGTAAAGGACTACACCAGTACAAAATCATTGTAAAAGGAGTTTCTAATTGAAAGAAGATAGAGACATATTGCAGCAGGTGGCTTTCACCCACATTGGGTTTCCACCTTATATCTGGTGTTCTCTGGTGTGACTATCTGTTTTTCTTGTTCATGCTCATTGTTTTATGGTACTGACATACAAGAATAATTCAAAGTATAAATAAGGAAGATTTATTAAAAAGAACTTGATAATACTGATTCACCCCCCCTCTCAGTATTATTTCCAACAATTGGTATCAGAGCAGGTCCTTCAGAGAAGCTTGATCGCTTGAAGGAAAATCATTCATCATGAGCAACTACGAGAGGGAAGCATCAATCAGGCCACCAATTTTTGATGGGACAAACTTCAATTATTGGAAGGTAAGAGTTACTGCCTATCTTCAATCTCTTGGTACAGAAGTTTGGGATATCATAGATACAGGCTACACTTTTCCTTCAGCTACTCCTACAGATTCGGCCGAGAAGAAGAAATATGAAACAAATGCTAAAGCAGTCAATACTCTGCTGGGATGCTTATCTCAAACAGAATTCGTGAAGGTTATGCAATATAAATCCGCAAAGGAAATATGGGACAAGATTGTCTTGAGCTACGAAGGAGATGAACAGGTAAAGCGTGCTAAACTTCAAACCCTCAGGATTCAGTATGAGAATCTCAGAATATATAATGATGAAAGTGTGGCTAACTATTTCCTTCGGGTAGACGAGATTGTTAATTGCATGAAAAACTTGGGTGAAGAAATAAAAGAGGCTATTGTGGTTGAAAAAGTTTTAAGATCATTGTTCCCCAAGTTTGAATCTAAAGTGTCTGCAATAGAAGAAAAGGAAAATCTACGAACTCTTACTATGTCTCAGCTACACGGAATTCTAACTGCTTATGAAATGAGAAAATGAGGTCCATCAGACAGGAGAGAAGCTGCTTTCAAGGCTTCAGGCAAAGGAGACTACTATGAAGCAAGTCACGCGCCAGAAGAAGAAGAAGAATCAAATTTTGTCAGAAATCTTCGACGGGGTACTGGAAGGTTCAGAGGTAAGTTACCTTTAAAATGTTTTGCTTGTGGAAGAGTAGGTCACTATGCTGCGAAATGTCCTCATAAGGATAAGATTGACAAAGGAAAGGAACCTGCTAGATGGAACAAGAAACAGAATGCAAAAAGCTACTACACTCATGAAGATAGTGATGGTCTATCAAATAGTGATGAAGATGAACGAGGTAATGACTATAAACTTTTAATGGCATTTGAAGATGATGATTACATGGATGCTATAGATGTGGATAGGCTTTATGAAGAAATTTCTAGATTCAAGAGATGTATAGAAGAAAAGAATATGATCATTGATACTCTACAATTTCAAATTGATGAAAAGGAAAAATATCTTAAAAAATTAGAAGGTGAAATTGTTGGTCTTAGAAAAGAGGTTGAGAAAACAAAGGCTATTAATCTTAAGTTTGTCAAAGGATCTGAAACTCTGGATGAGATCATCAATGTACAGCGTTCTCCACTAAACAAGACAGGTCTGGGGTATAATGGAGAAACTTCTCAAGCATCCACCTCAAAGAGTTATCTTGATGCAGCAAGAAGGAATGAGCAAAAGCACAATGGAGATCACCAGGTAAAGCAGGGACGAATTACATCAAGAACAAACAAAGACTATCAGGTAAACCAGGGGCAATCCGTCCTAAGGATGAACAAAAGCTACAACCAGCCACAGGTAAAATCCTCTCAATTTGCTTCAAGAATGGATGACAATAGAAATTACAATCATTTGGCCGGAAGATTTGATAACCGCAGAAGTTTCTTCAATGGACAATGCTTCTCTTGCCATAACTTTGGTCACAAAGCAGCTCAATGTGTTGCATATAAAACAATCATGACTAGAGAAGCTCAAAAACAAAGAAGTATGACCGGGATTACAAAAAGGACCTATAACAACTTTTCGGCTCTTGAAAATGAAGTTGAATGTTCTATTTGCAATAACTTTGTTCATGAAGATTCTGAATGCAAGAGCACGTTTCAGCAGACAAAGGAACAAGCCTCAAGCACCAAAACATGGAGAATAAAGGAACCACAAACAGAAAGATGTGGGATAGCATTTTATGCAGAGGGACAGGAAAATCTATGGTACATTGACAGTGGATGTTCGAAGCATATGACAGGTGATAAAGAAAAACTTGAATCATATTCTGCTTTAGAAAAGGGAAAGAAAGTTTCTTTTGGAAATGATACTCCTGCAGCTATAAAAGGAAAAGGCACTGCTCAGTTAAAAGAAAAGGTCAAAGCTGCAAATGTTTTGTATGTTGATGGATTGAAACATAATCTTCTGAGTGTCAGCCAGATGTGTGATCAAGGAACCGAGGTGATATTTAGATCAAATGGATGTCTTGTTCGTGATCTTGATACAGGTAAAACAGTGATCAAAGGTGAAAGAACTCCAAATAATCTATACATATTTGAAGAAGGACAACAACAATGCTATCTAAGCAAGGATGATGAACACTGGTTATGGCACCGGAGGTTGGGGCATCTAAGCTTTTCACAAATAAGGAAAGCATGCAAATATCAGGCAGTTCACGGTCTTCCAGATATCAAAATTCCAGACAACACCATATGCAAATCATGTCAGTTTGGAAAGCAAACCAGAACTAACTTTCCAGAGAAGGAAGGATCAGCTAGCATGCCTCTTGAGCTAGTACATACAGATGTATGTGGTCCATTCAGGAAAAGGACACCTCGAGGAGAAGAATACTTGATATTATTCATTGACGATTTCTCCAGGTTTGTCTGGTTAGGACTTATGAAGCACAAAGATGAAGCATTCGAAAAATTCAAATCCTTTAAAGCCTTGGTTGAAAATGAATCAGGATACAAAATTAAGTGCCTCAGATCCGACAGAGGTGGGGAGTTTACCTCAGATGAATTTTTCGATTTCTGTGAAGAACATGGGATAAGAAGAGAATTCTCTACAGCTAGAACTCCTCAGCAAAATGGAGTGGTGGAAAGAATGAACAGAACAGTCCAACAAATGGCTCGTGCTATGCTTGATGAGTCTGGAACTCCCGCAACTTTCTGGGGTGAAGCTGCATATGCTGCGGTTGTTATTCTCAACAAAACAAATGTCCGGGTGAACAGCACTCAAACCCCTCATGAGCTCTGGTATGGTGAGACTCCTTCGGTAAAGCACTTCAAAATCTTTGGGAGCAAATGCTATATTAAGAATACTGATGAGCAACTTGGCAAACTTGAACCTAGAGCAGATGAAGGCATTCTTCTTGGTTATTCTCCACACAGCAAAGCATACAAGTGCTACAATAAAAGACTTGGAAGAATTGTTGACAGCATTGATGTAGTGGTTGATGAGAAGGGATACATTCCTAGGCAAGTAAATCATGAAGATATCGAAGAAGATGAAGACTACCCTCAAAGACAGAATGATGAAGAAGAAGAACCTCAAGAAGAACCAGAGGAGCAGATAAGGATAGAAGAGAAGACTCCATCCAGATATGTTCAGAAGAATCATCCAGAATCTCAGATTTTGGGGCAGAAAGAAGCAGGTGTACAAACAAGAAGAACAATTGCAGAAGCTTCAAGCTATTTGGCATTACTCTCTTCCACTGAACCACAAAATGTGAAAGAGGCATGCAAAGATGAATGTTGGGTCAAAGCAATGGATGAAGAACTTGAGCAGATCGAAAAGAACAACACTTCGGAGTTGGTTCCTAGACCAAAGGATAAGAATGTTATAGGGACAAAATGGGTCTTCAAAAATAAATTGAATGAAAATGGAGAAGTAATTAGAAACAAGGCCAGACTTGTTTGTAAAGGGTATGCGCAGCAAGAAGGAATAGATTTTGAAGAAACTTTTGCTCCTGTTGCAAGACTTGAGGCCATCCGAATGTTCCTTGCTGCTCTCAAGCTTTCAAAACTTCAAAGTATTTCAAATGGACGTGAAATCAGCCTTTCTGAATGGAGACTTGGAAGAAGAAGTATACATTGAGCAACCAGATGGTTTCATTCTTGGAAATGATCCAAATCTTGTATGCAGATTGAAAAAGGCTCTCTATGGTCTCAAACAAGCTCCAAGAGCTTGGTACTATTGTTTGGACAAATATCTTCATCAACAAGGTTTTTCAAAAGGATCAGCAGATAGCAATCTTTATATAAAAGTTGAAAACGACAAATTGCTAATACTTGTTGTGTATGTAGATGACATTATCTTTGGCAGCAATGAAGAAGCTATGAGTCAAAGCTTTGCCTTGGTAATGCAGAAAGAATTCGAAATGTCCTTGCTGGGAGAACTGACATATTTTCTTGGTTTGCAAATCCAACAAAAAGGAGGGATTTTTTTGTCTCAAACCAAGTATCTCAAGCAGATTTTGAAGAAATATGGCATGGAAGATGCAAAACCAGTATGTACACCCATGGTCACAGGATGTAGCCTCAGTGCAAATGATGAATCAGCAGCAGTGCATCAACCAACCTACAGATCTATGATTGGAAGTCTACTTTATTTGATAGGTACCCGACCAGACATAATGCATGCAGTAGGAATAGTTGGAAGATTTCAGGCAAATCCAAAGGAAACTCATCTTCAGGCAGTAAAGAGAATCTTCAAATATCTTCAAGGAACTCAAAACTATGGCTTATGGTATCCTAGAGATACAAATCTCACACTTCATGCTTATACAAATGCAGATTGGGCCGGAAGCGTGGATGACAGGAAGAGCACAAGTGGTGGTGCATTCTTTATGGGTTCCAGATTAGTATCTTGGTTCAGCAAGAAACAGAGTTCGATTGCCTTGTCTACAGCTGAAGCGGAATATGTTGCTGCTGCATCTTGCTGCACTCAACTCCTTTGGATGATGCAGACCTTGCAGGATTTTCAAATCACTTGTATACCACCCATCTCCATCTTATGTGATAATACAAGTGCAATCAGCATTTCAAAGAACCCAGTCATGCATTCAAAGACCAAGCACATACCGATCAAGTATCATTTTCTCCGGGAACAAATACTTGAACAAAAGGTCAAGTTGGAGTATGTTCCTTCTAAGGAACAAGTTGCTGATATACTCACCAAACCATTGCCCTGGGAGACCTTTGAATACCTCAGGCAAAAGCTGGGGGTTGTTGATGCATCATCTTGTTGTTGAATCTCTTCTGATGGTTGGTTGTACGCAAGGCTCATCTGGGGTATATGCGTACATGTGCTGGGTTGCGGATTGGTCGAAGATCAAATGGCACAGGTTCAGGGGGAGCATATAATGCATTGTTGGCATTATAGAGGAAGTACAGAAGGAGATCATGGATGCTGGTCTGAATATTGCTGCAATATGTCTCTATCTCTTTCATGGTCATTTATGGTGGAGTATGGTTCTTCTTTGCAGATCTGGTTTATAGTCAGGGGGAGCATGTTCTTAGGGGGAGCATAACCCTTTGCCCTTGATGTCAAAGGGGGAGAATGACGTTGAAGATCTTGAGGTTGCCATCAAGTCCAAAGGGGGAGATTGTTGGCATTATGATTCTGGTATGGCTCTATGTTACAGGTGTTGTACTTGATGGCAACTCTCTTAAGTGGCAATGCTCTGTTCAGGCTCTCAAAATGTTGGAAAATAAGAGGTACGCAGGTACACCGTACAAAAGCTGCGGACCCGCAGGAATATCATAGATAAAGTGCGTACATACCCGCAAATTACCCGTTCATGAGGTGCGGACCCCCAGTTCACTCACTTCAAGGCAGAGAAGCGCACTCACGTGGGGTTTCTTATGTTTGGCCCGTGGTATTTAGCCCGCCGTTCTTGATTCTATGGTTTTGGCCCGTGGTATAGGATCTAATTTAGCCCCGGTTTGGATCCCTTGTATTGGTTATTGATGGTTTTGTCCCATGGTGTGGATAAGGGCTTGACTATAAATAGAGAAGGAGATCACTTGGCCAAGGTATCTTTGCAAATTGTATATCTTAAGATCTGAAATATTGGGTTATCGGTTTAAAAGCTTGATCTATATAAAAGAGAAGTTGAAAGTGAATCTATGAAGTGTGATCTCTCGGGCGCATGATCAGATCTGGGCATCTGACTATCTGTGGCACACTGGTGGACTGCCAATTCGGCCCTAATCAGAGGTTCGCAGGTGATTAACGGTGCAAGTGCGGGGGTACGCACAACAGAAGAAGGCGCAGTGCGTGGGTACGCAGCGCGATAGAGGTTCAGGTGCGGAAGAACAGTAAAGGTACGCAACGTGGCAGAGGTTCAGGTGCGGAGGCACAGTGAAAGTACTCGGCGCTTCAGAAGCCGCAGGTGCGTAGATACGCGGCGCGATAGCATTTGAAGGTGCGTGGCCACAGTAGTAGTACGCGGCGTGATTGAAGAAACAGTGCGTGGGTACGCAGTGCAGCGGAAGGCTCTCTGAGGGGATACGCAAAGACGCAGAAGGTGAAGTGCGAAGCCACGCAGTCCAGATAAAGAAAAATTGCGTATCTGTCCTAAAACATTTGTTGATCATCTTCTATTTATTGCTGCAGAGTTCTGGGTTTATATTTCTGGTACTATCTTTCTGTTTACAGCATTATGAGAAGTTGGGTAATTCTTGGAGTTTGGGTAATTTGCATGTACTTGATGGTTATTTGATATTTTTGGATCCAGTTTGAAAATTTATGAAAAGTGGTCCTTGAAAGAAAAGAAGTAGGGGGTTGTAGCTCCCTTCCAAGAGAAACTGGAAAACGAGAGAGAGTTGTAGCTCTCTGCAGGTTGCAGCCTGCGTACTGGTAAAGGACTGCACCAGTACAAAATCATTGTAAAAGGAGTTTCTAATTGAAAGAAGATAGAGACATATTGCAGCAGGTGGTTTTCACCCACATTGGGTTTCCACCTTATATCTGGTGTTCTCTGGTGTGACTATCTTTTTTTCTTGTTCATGCTCATTGTTTTATGGTACTGACATACAAGAATAATTCAAAGTATAAATAAGGAAGATTTATTAAAAAGAACTTGATAATACTGATTCACCCCCCCTCTCAGTATTATTTCCAACAATATATACAGCATAGGATTTGATATAAACACTACAGTGGTGTTAAAAAAAGTTGACAGTCCTCTAATTTCACTTGGCTCTTGTTCCTTGCATCTTGAATAAGTGTTTTCTAGTGAAATTGGGTGTTTTTCTTATTGTTGCAATCATTGGTCTGTTGGCTGCCCCATCTTGCATTTCATTGCATTTTTGCATCTCTTGCATCATTGACATCCATTTGCACTCTTGCATAAACATATCTCTAATTGCATTAACAAACATAAGTGCTCTAATTAAATTGGCAATTGTTTGATGAAATCGGCTTAAAGGTTAACATTGTGGATTAATGCTCTCTTTCCTCATCGATAGCTATTATCATTGTGACATTGTTTCTAAAAGAATACCTCTAGTTTGTCATTGCTTTCATTGGTTAATATATTTCTCTTCATCATTATTGTGTAATAATCAATTCTTGTGGATTTGCAATCTTGTTAATCTAAATCACTCTTAAAGCTCTTGTTTAATCATAATTGAGATAAGAGAAGTCTTGAAGTAAACAAATTGTGTTCATAAGGAATTCAATTTTTCTCTCTTATATAATTGGCGCATTGGCACTATAAATCTTGGAGGTGGCTAATTGTGATAAGAAACATTGAACTTGTTTATTTATTGTCATTTCATGAATAATTGTCCATTGTGATATTGGTAATCTTGCCAACATTTTCTGGCATTCATTGAATAGTTTCTCTTGTGGTGAAGATTGTCATTATTCATTGTTAAGTACTTGTTATAAATTGAATATCATTGTAACTCATCTTTAAGTACTTAAGAACATTTAACAATCTCACCTTAAGAGTATTCACTCATATTGTGCACTCACATTTTAGGACTAGTGTTGCATTAACTAAGTCACCTCCAAGCATAAGCTTGGTTAATATAAAGATAGGACCTTTCTCACCCAGTTCGCGAAGCATAGACCCTCTTTAGTGGTTAACATGGTGACCTTGCAGTCGTCAGAGCCCTAGTCTCTACAACGCTGGAGGCATCGAGTGGTTAGAACTCCAAGGGAGGTATCGTTAATATAGCCTTTGTTATCTTCCCCTGGGTTTCTCTCTCACAACCTACTCTAGAGACTAGCATTAAAATAGTTGAGAAGAATGATTCACTTAAGTAGGCATCTAATTTAAAATAAACCAAGATTCTGCATTTCACTTAGATTTTAGGGGTTGCATTTCATATAGGATAGTGGAGCATCCTATGGCAACAACTGTTCATCTGGTAACTTGGTAATTGATTTATCGTAAAGTAAGTAATTTGACTTCATTTAAGGCACTAGTCTTTCAAAATAATCTAATCAAATACTTAAACTTACTAATTTGACCAAGTTGCTAGGCCATTCAGTTTTGTCTCCCAGACTTGTCGGTTGTCTATGAGTCTTGTATCTTCACATTTCATAGGGACTACCCCCCATAGCTTATTGTAGGGAGACAACTAGAATGAAGAGGGTGTGGATCAGAGTCACAACCCCTGTCCTAAGCGTTGTCACATGTTGCTTGTACAATTTGAGTGACAACAGGGGGAAACAAGACCAACACCCAATATGAAGCAATGTAATAAAATCTAGAGTGTACAATATATATCAATCCTTATATGCACAATCATCAAATGTGTGCTGAGAAAATGTAGTAAGCATCTCTTGCCAAGTGGCCATGGAAGGCTATAAATCTCATCTGTGGAATTGCTGTTTGTAGGAGAAACAAATCTCCTTTAGTTACCCCTAAATTTTAGGGGGTAGCAGTAACCATGAAACATTAATTGTTATCATAAGAAATGACTTCGAGATTGTTTATCTTTTTCATAGATACACACATGACATTGATTGGAATTGTTCATGGAAAATAGTTTATATGATTGTTTATATATTTATTTAATAAGGTAATATATCCTAATGTAAACTGCTCAGGCACTTCTCCTCATTCTGAGTATGCTACCTAAGGTGAACCCTCAATTCTTTAGGATACAAGGTGAAGCCGACGACTCATGAATAGATCATTTATAACTCATCAACAGTTGGCTCACTAATAGCAAACATGTAATGAAGTGGGATTTGAACTGGGGTGGGGAGGGTAACAACTTTGATTAGTCACTTCAGCTACACCCATATCTCCTACTATATTATTTTATAATAAAAATTGCTTGTTAAGTTTTTCTTAGTACAATAATGTAGCCACCTAGTGAATTGGGCCTTGTGGTTATTAATTTAATTCAGTTAGACACATTTATTTATGTGCTTTTTAGCTCTGTATTGTAATCATTATTGTAAATAGAAACGAGCATGGCATTTTATTTTATAGCAATAAGGAGTGGTTCTACAATTTAGCATTAGATGGCTTTTGGAAAAATTAATAAGAGAAGTGCATGGTTAATTTAAGGGTTTTTGCTGCTTAGCTTTGCAAATGTTTTGTTTTAATTGGTTATATGTAACTCACTCAAAAAGAGGGTTTTCTCTACTTGATTTTATTTATTTTTTAATATAGTACCAGGAGGGGCGAGCAAGGACTAGACTTTGGTGGAGAGGATTTGGGCGTATGTTACAAGATATTGATTTTATTAGAGATGTTGACAATGATGTATGTTTTCTTGAAACTACACCATCTCTTGTTCGTTAAGCAAGATTTCAATGTTTCTTTGAATTTTGAGCATTTCTTGTTCCTTCTTGTTGAATAAATGCCTGTATGTGCATTTTGCAACTCTCAATGCTTGTCATAGATTAATTTCAGAGATAATGCATAACTGTTTTCTTTTGCAAACATGATTGGATATTTAGGAACATGTATCTCATAACATTTTTTAACTTTAGTTTGTGTTTAAAATAATCCATTATCTATGTACATTTTTATACCATGTGAAGTCAATGTAAACACACCTTGTTATGGAAAAATAAAGTATCCATTAATAAAAAAAGGTTGTTCTCTACTTTGTGAAAATAGATGAAAACTTCTATTTATCAGAAGATTAGAAGTTAATTCCAAAAGGGAGCTATAGCCAGTTGTCATCTCACTTTTACTACATGTTTGAAATAGTAAATGCCATTGTGACAACAGTAGAAATTATTTATTAGAATACTTGTATCGCTGTAGAAACTAATATTTTATGATACAAATATTTGTATCTTTTGATATCATAGGTATCCTTGTAAATGACAAGTATTTGTTACATCACTTTTTCCGAAATAAAACTTTTGAGAAGAGAGAAATTGAAATTGAAATTTATATTAATGTCCAATAAAAACTGTTATGAACATAAATAATAAATAATAATCAATAATTACTATTAACGAAAGGACCTGTCTCAAACGACATGACTCTATGGAAGGGCACTCACACCTGATATATACAGGGCCCTATTTTTGTAATTCTTACCATATCAATTCTTATACATTTATTCAATATATAGTTATTTATCTTAAATAAATACTTTTATATTCCAAGTATTTTGGTTATTTTATCCATGAGCCAGGTTTGGCTATCCAAAAGCCAAAATACGTCAAAGGGACTAGCGATTGCAACTGAAAATGACAGCCCAACCAAACTAGAGGGGTGCATACTGCATAGGACACCCTTAAAATGAGATGAAGAATACATACAAGAGCAGGAAGAAACACAATGACATAAGCATAGGCTTACTGAAGGAGACAATAAATAAACATAGTCTGCACAAAGATGCAGCTGCCACAAGGAGAAGAGAGATGTATCTCCGCTCCTCATCTGAAGCTAAAGTGCAAATGTCTAAACCAAGGCCCTGCTGATTAATGTCCTGTTGACATTGGGCTGGATGGATTGGGACTGTTATCTACTATTTTGTATGATGTGGCTTCTACTTTGTGATGGCAAGATGACATGATGACTCTACTAACATGAAGAGGACAGCGGTTTCTTTTCTCTGTCACATTTCTTTCAAGGTAAGAGTTTTTGGAAACTTGTGGAGCTTCATGGTCCTCAACAATTGACATCAGACTGCCAAATGTTAGTTTTTGTAGCATGAGATGTGTTCTAGCCACGAAATATGGTGGAGAGGCTAGAATACATGAGATCTCCAAAATCCAGAAATCGTTTCTGAAAATTCCGCCTAAAAGTGTCTCAATTAGATTATTAACCACTTTTTAAATATTTCCTAAGTCTAAACTTAGGGAATATAGTTAATTAATCAATATTAATTGAGATAAGGTGAGAATCATATAGAAACTCGCATGGATCAATCCAAAGATGATCCTAGCCATTGATTGTGAAAATTCGATTACCTGAATCACCACTGCAGCAACTAATTAAGTTCCTTATATTTGTTAATCACTGAACAAATTACTTATTGTTTCCTACAATAAACATCGAAACTAATACACTGCAGTCTTCACCAATTAAATTATAAGAGGAAACAAGAAACTAAGCAAGAAGGAAATACACAACACATCACACCGTTATTTTTGGACAAATGTCCCCGAAAAACCCAGTGTGGGAAAACCATTGCAGCAGCTCATGGTTTTATTATTAAGCTGTAGTAATTCTGAGTACAATTTGTTGGATGCCGAATTGACTATTAGATACAGAGAGAAACTGGGCAAAACAAATAGTGAGATGATCTCACCCTGTCACTGGAATAACCGGCTCGGATCTACTTGGAAATGAGCCTCTGCATCCCTTTTGCATCAACCTCTGCGCAGAAATGCGTCAATCCGTTGTAGTTTCCGCGTCACTTCTGCTAGGATTGCGTTGTCCCTTCTTTTGATCCTTTGCTGGCTGGAAACTTCAACTCTTAGCCTCCCGGTATCACACACCGACCCTCGGCTTCTGAAACTCGATTTCCTTAGCAAGAATTCGATCTCCCTCTCAGGCTCTGCGTTGCCATAACATAACTCTGCATGGCCTAGCATCAGCCTCTCTGGATGTCGTTCTACCCTCTCTGCATTGTACTCTTTGGCCCAGGAAAACTTCCCTCCGAATACTATCCTTGCCCCTCACTGCAAAAGATCACTTCGAATTCCTCTTCCGACAACTGCTGTGCTTCAGAAATTTGATCTTCTGATCTACACTCGATGTGATTTCCAAATGCCCATTAAGCTTCTTCTTATAATCCTCGAGTTGAGAACCAATGGCTCAGATTATTTTGTTTTGATCCTCATCTTCTTCTAGAAGTTTCACCCATAGTTTGATTAATACCCTTTAATTATTTTCATTTCCTAACTTTAGAATTAGGTACCCATTAAAAATAATTAATTATTTTAATAAAACTGTCTCTAGGTGGAATTTCCCAAAACAATTTCTGGGTATTGTGGAATACATGTTTCCAAGCCTCCCTGCAAATTTTGAGGCTTACAACGCATCCAATGCTACCATAAATCAACATTGATTAAGTTTTAATCTTCGCTGTTGGTGCTCCAACAGTGGATTATAAGAGGAGATTGATGTGGTGATGGAGAATACACTAGTGTAGATACTTAGTTTCCTAGGCAGTTCAATTTTTTTAGTGGCAGTAATTCAGCAAAGAAGATAGAGTCAAAGGGTGAGTAACAGGTGGAAGAGGAGGGTAGCAACATTCCAGGAGGAAGTTTTCCAGTTCCGGGAAGAGGCAAAGGAAGGAAGGCGGAAATTTCCACAGGGTTTGTGTAAGCACTGCGCAGAGGGTGATGTAGGAGGTTGAGCGGAGAGGCTAGGGAGGTAATTTCGTAGGCAAAAATTAGTTGTGGGGTGAGAGAAAATTATCACAATAATTTTGCCAATGTTTTCCTTAGATTAGATTGCTAGTTGATGTTGAAGTTTTTAAGTTTACTTAGTTTAGAAACCTTTCATGCACTTTTTCTGATTTATTCCTACTTGCTTGTTATTTTTCTTTAACAAGTTATTTACAAGGTAAATACTGAAAATAAACACCAGTGCATGCTCAACATATTACAGATCAGCAACTAAAAGAAACAAGAACAAACACACCATGTGACACCATTATTTTTGGACCAATGTCCCTGGAAAAATCCAATGCGGGAAAACTAGTGTAACTATCTGAGGGTTTTCTTATTAAGCAATATCAGAGTACAATCTGGGTGCCGAAATTGGCCTACCCAAAGGAGAATTTCCTTAGCAGCTATACCTCACAGTTTGAGAGAAATCTCTTGGCTGAAACCCCAGAAAATCCTTCCGGCAGCTCCTTAGCACAAAACTGCTCTGCAACCCCAGCATCTGCCCAATTTGGACTGCATCAGCCTCTCTCTGTCTCACGCATACTGTGATAATTAGAGTTGCATAAAGCTCTTTGAGAATCCAGTGTTTCATGATAGTTTGAAACACATAGATATTCAATGTTATTTCATCAAAGATTGTGTACAACGTGGAGCAGTCCAACTACAATATGTTCCCACACAAGTGTTGGTTACAAGTATTCTCACGAAAGCTCTAGGAAGAGCTAAGTTCGTTTATTTTAGAGAACAAAAGGGTATGGTGGAGAACCAGTTTCAGTAGCAAAGGCACATTACCTTGGATGATTCTTAGCTACAACAACACAAATGAGAGGGAGTTGTAGTGCAGATGCAGTGTTGGCAACATTACAGCAAGGTCAGCAGTAGCACAGATGCAGCGTATATCAGAGTTGCACAGTAATTGGTGGGCAATAGTAGGCAGTCATCAACAACGTAATAAGAGATGATACAAAGACAAAATGTTGTGATAGGATGTGCAGCACAAGAACACATTCCTCGCTAAGAGGGAGTGTTAGTTTTTGTAGAATCGGATGTGTTCTAGCCACGAAATTTGGTGGAGAGGCTAGAATACATGAGATCACCAAAACCTTTAATAAATTGTTTTTGAAAATTCCACAGTGTCTCAATTAATATATATATAGAGGCCTATTCATTAGAGAGGCTTAATATATGGCTTGCTTGCCAAGGAGGCAAGATGAAAGGCTCTCTAAGAAGGGCCAAGAGGGTCCTAGGGGGTAGGTTTTGAAAATGAGATTCCTTAAGGAGGGACCTAGTCCTAAAAACCCTTGTGAAGACTTGGTTTCCAAATGGCCTTTGAAGAATTGCCTTCCAAAGTTATGGGACCACACGGGACCAAGTGGACCCCAGGTAAGGTCAAGGGGATAGTCATAGGATTGAGCAACCAATGATGTGCTTAACCTAATTAGGGAGGAGAAGGGCATCAAAGAAAGAATTTTCACTGAAGGGTAATGAAGCAATGAAACAATTCACTAAAGTTTTTGGAATTAAAAATGAAATTAGAGCCCATCAACTCGAAAATGAGTTGCTTACATTTGACCCCAAATAATTTTTGTTCCATTGAAGATTTTTTGTCCAAGTTCAAGACCCTTAGACTTCTCTTGGAAGGTGTTAAGGTTAAGAATGAAGATGGTAGCCTTATCTATTCCATTCTTACTAAGTTGGGACTAACCTACTTTGTGTTTGTTTCCACCTTCCATTCTACTAAAGAAGCCTTTATTTCTCAAGGACAAGACTACAAGTCCCCCTCTTTTGATGCCTTTTGTGATTCTTTAATAAGAGAACAAGAAAAGCTCTTATATCTTAGTCTTATTAATCTTGGAAACTCTTCTAAGAAAGCCTTAGCCGCCCAACAATAACCAAATTCAAAGAATCTTAAGAAGCAGTATCCTAAAAAGAATGGTTCTAAACCAAACAAGGGTCCTAAGCAATTTTAGTCTCAAAATGAAAAACCATTTCAACAAAATGATAAGGCAAATAAAAACAAAGGGAAGAAGACTGATAGACATTGCCACTTTTGTAATCAAGATGGCCACTTAGAATTCAAATGCTTTAAGAAGATGGAAGCCTTGGAAGCAACAGTGAAGAAGCATAACATCCATTTGGAGCACTCTTCAACTTTAATTTCATCTCCAGGAATAACACTTTCTGCATGTGGTTATCAAGCATCTTGGTCTAGTTATGCACTAAATGTATCTTCTTCTTCTCATTCTCATGAGTGGCTCATTGATTTTGGAGCTTCTTATCACATGGCCAAAACAAAGCCATGTTTTCTTCTGTAAATGCTTGTAACACCAAAAATATATATGTTGGTGATGATAGATCTCTTAGTGTTGTAGGGACTGGAACTATTCATCTAGAGAATGGTCAATTTAATGATGTATTATGTGTTACAACCTTATCCTGCAACCTTCTATCTGTATATCAGATAACTCATTTAGGTGAAGGTAAAATCGTTGAATTTTCACCTCACGATGTTGTAATTAAGGACCCAAGAGATCCTAGACAGATTTTAGCTACTGGAATTGTTGATAATTCTACAAGGTTGTATAAGTTTAACAACTTTGGGTCACCAAATCTTCCCTCGGTATTTGTTGCTCATAATGATGAAGTGAACAAACTTTGGCATGAGTGATTTGGTCACTTAAACTATCGCTCCCTTCAGAATCTATGTAAAGAAAATATGGTGACAGGTCTTCCAATGGTATCTTGCAGAGATGGTGTTTTTTCTGGATGTGTACTCGGAAAACATCACCGGGATAGTTTTGAAAAACATGCGTCTTGGCATGCCTTAACCCCTTTACAACTTGTGCATAGTGATTTATGTGGTCCACTTCTAGTTGTTTCATTCTCTGGCTACAAGTATTTCTTAACTTTCATTGATGATTTATCCAGATGCACTTGGGTATACTTCTTAAAACTCAAGAGTGAAGTATTTAACATGTTCTTGGCCTTTAAGGCCTTTGTTGAAAAACAATCTGGACATCAAATTCTTAAGCTGAAATTTGATAATGGCGGAGAATATGTTAACAAAAAATTCATGAACTTTTGCTCTGAGAATGGAATTCAAATGCAACATGCTATTCCATATACTCCACAACAAAATGGTGTAGCTGAAAGGAAGAATCACACCTTAAATGAAATGGCTAATTGTGTGCTTCAATTTAAAGGACTTAGTCTTAATTTTTGGGCAGAAGCAATTAATTGTGCAAATTACATAGTAAATCACACACCTACTAAGGTTTTAAAGAATATCACTCCAGAAGAAGCATGGAGCTCAATTAAACCAGATGTAAATAACTTTCGTGTTTTTGGAAGTGAAGCATGGGCTCATATTCCAGATGAGAAACATAAAGCTTTAGAACCTAAGGGTGTAAAATGTATTGTTGTTGGATATTCTGAAGATGTCAAAGGATATAGACTTATTCCACTTAAGTCCAAAAATGTTATCATTAGAAGAGATGTAAAGTTTGCTGAAAATATATCGGCCTACGAGCCTAGTTCGGCGAATGAGCCACCTTTCTCTATCCCTTCTACTTCTGAAAATATTTCTTCTTCAGATGATGACAGCGAGGATGACAATCCTCCCCCACCTTCTTAGGATCCTCCTTCAGCTTCTCAGCTTCCAATATGGATCCGTGCTACTCGAGATGCAGCAGGTACTCTTGCCAGTGATTCTACAGATCAACAACGTACACGTTCTCAATTCGATAAAGCCTCTTCCTTACTGGCTCAAGCTTAAGCGAATTATGATCCTGACACCTTTGCAGAAGCTTCAGGCCATCCAGATTGGGACACAGCTATGAATGAAGAATATTGTTCATTATTGGCAAATGATACATGGGATCTTGTTCCTCTTCCAAAGGGACGAAAACTTGTTAGATGCAAATGGATTTACAGAACCAAGTATGGACTAGATGGAAAAGTTGATACACATAAAGCTCGTCTTGTTGCTAAGGGTTTTTCACAAGTTGAAGGCATTGACTATACTGAAACCTTCTCCCTTGTCGCCAAAATGAACTCTATTCGCCTTGTTCTTTCCCTTGCTACCTCTTTCAAATGGGAAGTCCATCAAATGGATGTTAAATCTGCCTTTTTGCATGGGGACTTGCATGAAGAAATCTATATTAAACAACCTACTAGCTTTATGCAAACAGACTCCAGCCTTGTATGTTGGCTTAAGAAATCCCTTTATGGTCTCAAGCAAGCCCCTCGGGCTTGGTGTGCCAAAATGGGTAGCTTTCTATTAGAAACTGGCTTTTCTAGGTGTCATTCTGAAAATACTGTCTACACCAAGAAAGTGGGCAAGTCCCTTATCATTCTTGTTCTTTATGTTGATCTTACCCTTGCTTGAAGTCCAGCCTTAAAAAGAAGTTTGAAATGACAGACTTAGGACATTGCATTATTTTCTTGGTCTTCAAGTCTTGCAATCCAAGGAAGGTATTTCCCTTTCCTAGTCCAAGTATGCTTGTGATCTTCTACGCCATTTTCACATGGAAGACTGTAAGCCAATCCCTTCTCCCTTTCAGTCTGGGGCCAATATTTTAGTCACTTGTACTTCCCTTGAAGTTGATGCTACCTTATACCGTCAACTTGTAGGAAAACTTTTGTATCTGACCCATCCTCGTCCTGACCTTTCCTTTGATGTTGGCTTTATTGCTCAGTTTATGCAAAACCCACAGGAAAGTCATTGGAAAGCAACTAAAAGAATACTTCGTTATGTTCGAGGTACAGTTCAGTTTGGGATTCATTACAGTGCAGAAGCATCTCCTCTATTGGTTGGTTTCACTGATTCCAATTGGACTTGTGACCCTAATGATCGGAAGTCTACTGCAGGTTATGTGTTCACTCTTGGTTCAGGACCTATTACATGGGCTTGCAAGAAACTAAGTGCCATTTCTCTTTCTTCAGCAGAAGCAAAGTATTGTGGTTCCATAGAAGCTAGAAAAGTAGCCCTGTGGCTTCATCAGATCCTATTAGAGTTTGGCTTTTGCAGCAGCATCCGACTACACTTTGGTGTGATAATCAAAGTGCCATTCAACTATGCAAAGATCCAGTCCAACATTAGCACAAAAAACACATTGAATTGCACATGCAGTTCATCAAAAAGCTCATTCATGACCATGTTCTTGAAGTGCAATATTGTTCAACAGATGATCAAGTTGCAGACATCTTTACAAAGGCTCTCACAGAGGCAAAGTTTACTAAACTTCAATTTATGGTTGGAGTTCAGGAAGTTGTCACTAAGGGGGGATAGGCTCTATTGCCTCCTTCATTCTCCTATTGTGTCATATTTGTACATCCTTCAATCCTATCCCAAGTTGTTCTTAAGGGGGGATGTTAAGATATTCCGACACAGGAAATAGTTAAGTATAACTTGGTCTAGTGTAGAGTTAGGTAAAGTGTGTTTCTTTACTATGTACTTTTGTAACTTACAATCCGACGTTCACGATATGTTCTAGACATGAAGTGATTCGATGGTTCATTCTCTCTTCGGTATTACCGACAGTTGATCTGTGGCTTAACACTCGATTGTTCCATGATCTCTATTTAAAGAGCATGGAGGGCCATTTGTAGGGTAACCGTTCATGAGAGAAGCTTATGTAAATTTTCATTCTTTTATTAATAAATTGCCTGAAGTGGCTGCGTTGGCTTAGGCCGTGGACTGTTTCCCTCTTTGAGGGTTTTAAGCATGTCAAGAATACTGGGGTATTGATTTGTGATCTGTTTGTGAGCAGTGTCCTTTAGTGTTCTGTTTGAGGAACTTACCCTGTAAATCCCTACATTATTTTATTCAAGGATTGCTACAATGAAGATCAACTTGTCTTTCTTCTGATCTTTAAGAACGAAATGATTAAGCCAAAATTCAACAATTTTACTAGTTTGTATTAGTTGAGAAACCAACAATAAATATGCATCTAAACTATGCGCATGTTAAACATTCAAGTTTTTTCCATGTCGACACTTACATCATCGTGCTCATTAATGTTAAGAGTGGAGGGCACTCATGGGGCCCATGAACTAGGGTGATGGCCATAATCAAGGGGTAGAGCTTATGTTTGTCTTTTTCCAACGCGCCATTTTAATGTCCCGACCATCTTTCTTATTTTATGATATTCTTTTCTTTTGTTTGTGGCCATGATATGCTTTTAATATTTTATTTTTAGCTGCATCCACCTCTGGGGAATATTTCCAAGTCTGGCCCAATCATGTGGATAAGGGGAGGGGGTAAACCAGAGCCTTGTGGACCTAGTGGTCATGTGGACTTGAAGAGGGAAGATGATGAAATAGGGCTTGTAATGTTTAGAGGGGAGTGAAACAAGCGAAATGGGAAAAAGGGACCGTGCTACGAAAATCAAGGTTTTCGAATTATTTCCCTTCCGAAAGCTATAAGCCATTAGAGGAGATCCCATGGGACTAGGATTGAGGATTAGCCCCCCATTTAAGGCGAGGGAACAAAACTACAGTCAAAGCTCTTCCTTCTTCCAAGTCACCTAATAATCCATGCCCAGAGTGCCCAAGGAAAAACAAGCATAAGCACTCGATTGCACAATGATGAGAGAATGAATCACCTCTCATCTATTTATGCAATGTCTAATGAGTTCGATTTAGCTAATTTGGCGTAATTGAACCCCTAAAATAAAATAATGTGCATAATAATATAACTTTTGGCGAAAAGCCCTCTAAATAGCTGAATAATACAAGAATAAGCCTCTCAAGAGGGTCGAATGATTGACAAAGTGAGTCGTTGGGCCTTTGAGGAGGCCTAATGAAGTCCAAGGGGTGCCATGATGAAGAAATGGACTTCAAACATAGTGGACAAGGGGGTGGCCCCTTGTTTTCCAAGCGAGAACCCATGGTGCTCCCAAGTGTGTGTGGGGGCACAAGGACATCTTCATGGGTCTCCAAATGGATAAAAAATGTCTGTAAACCATCCCTAAGGGTTAGAATGATGACATTGTCCCTCCCTCTGTAGTGGGAGACAATCCTTTGGAACCTGGAACATCTACCAAGTGTATGGTGCAACTGTGGAGCTGACTGGGCATGGTGAACTAGGTGCATCATCCTCACCCAAATGGTGGAACATGAGCAATCGATGAGTGCTACTGGGGATCCATGAAGTAATCTCTGCTATGGTAGAGGCCCATGGCTCTCACCGCTCACCCTACAAGTGCTCATGTGGCCCTCTGGAGGGATAGGACCCCGTACAAGGAGACCAAGCCCCAAATGGAAACCCACCTGCAATCATGCATAAGATCCAATGCGTCCCCATGCCCTCCAATACAACAAGTCATCCGAATAATCAATTAAAAGAGCTTACAAGTCATGGAATCAATGGGGCACTTCATGGTGGCATGCCCTTCCATAGTGGGCTTTGGTATGTAAAAGTGTATCTAAGCTCAATAAGGGGTTAACCAAAGACCCTACTAGGTGGTTTCTACCTCTAAAGGGGGTGACACGTCAATGGTACATCCCTCAAATGGTAGGTGGCAAATGATATAATAATGGAGCGGATTGGGGATCAAGGGAATCATCCAGACTACATGTCATGGTACAAGGATAACTGCAACAAGGGAAGCCCACACCTAGATATATGAGTGTAGGAGAGAGAAAATCAGGGTACTTGAGTTACCCCGACCTTTGATTTTCCATCCTTCTTCATATGCCTTTTTCTTTTGATTGATTTTTCTTCATAATTGCTCCAGGCTCCAGGGGATGAGAGCATGATGTGTAATGTGTAGTAGTGGATACCCCCTTAAGGTGGGGCAATTCATCGCCCACCAGGGGTTGAGACAATCATGGGTTCCTTAATGATGGAGGGGGCTTATTTAGGGCCCATAGTAACCAAGGTGATGGTCATGGATAAGGGCTAGAGCTCATGCTTGACTTTTTCCCATGTGTTAAATTTGTATGACCCGACCATATTTTGCATCTTGTGGTACATTCCCTGTTGAGAGTGGCCAAATTATGCTTTTTCTATTTCTTTTAGCTGCATCAACCTCCGGGGCATCGTTCCAGGCCCAACCCAAGGTGTGGACAAGGGTTGGGGGAGGCTAACCCTATGTGGACCTAATGGACACATGCAGACGTAGATGGGAAAAGGGATGAATGGGGCTTGTTACCCACCATTTTGTGGGTAATATTGCTAGGAGATTTTTTTTCTCCAAGATGGTTCTTGGCCGACAGCCAACAACTCCTTGCTGCCACCAGCTAGCTCATTGTGCCATCTTCTTCGCCACCTAAGGCAACCATGTGGTCCCTTGCCCATCTGCCATGATCGTATGTTTGATGTTGGGCCTCCTGAACCTAAAGGTATGCTTTGTCATTTGGAAATTGAGTATTGTAGTTTGCTTATCATGGACACTTCGAGGCATGGATTAATGGGGGGATTCCGTGGAAAGAATGGGCTAGGTCTGTCCTTTTTCCCCCCTATACCCCTTTTAGGAATTAACCTTGGACTCTAGTTTCGTGTGATCTCTTTTACTGACCATTTGGTTCCAGGGATGGTGTTTCATAGGAAACCCTGACTTTGGTTGCGTGGTACCACTCCCTTATCCACTTATATTACCCTCTTTCGATTCATCATTACCTCATCTATCATTTCTCCCGCCTGGGTCCACATTCCTCCATTGGGTTCGCATAGGGTTAGCATGCCCCTTCCCCTTGCCCACACCTTGGGTCATGGCCTGGAATGAAGCGCAGAGGTTGATGCAGCTAAAAAGAAAGTTAAAAGCATATATGGCCATATTCAACAAGAAAATGTACCACAAGATGCAAAAGATGGTTGGGACAAATGCATTTAGCACATGGGCAAAACCAATACATGAGCTCTACCCCATCATCATGACCAACACCCTGGTTCCTACAGGTTTCTATGAGCCTTCTTCATCATATAGGAACCCATGATTGTCCCAACCCCTAGTGGGCGATGAATCGCCCCACCTTAAAAAGGGGAATTCACTATTGTATCTTATACATCATGCTCTAACCCCTTGAGCCCTGAGCAGTGAATCAAAGAGAGTCATAAAAAGGCATAAAAGAAGGGTGGAAAAATCAAGGCCAGTGCACCTCATGTACCACGATTGCTCCCTCCTATACATTATAAACCCAATTGTGGGCTTCCCTCCTATTAGCTACCCTTGCACCCCAGCATGTGACCTAAGGTTGCCCCTTCTCATCCACTACTTCATCCACCATATCTGTCACATGCCACCACCTTTTGAAGGATGTACCTTGAATATTATCCCCTTTAGAAGTACAAATCACCTAATAGGGTACTTGGTTAACCCCATTTGTAGTTTAGGAGACATTGGCACATCCCGAAGCCCATTATGGGAGGGCGGGCCATTATGAAGTCCCCACCTGTGGTCCGTGATTTGGTAAGCTCATTTACTCGATTTCTCTAATGACTACTGGAATTCTAAGGGACACGTTGGATCTTATGCAGGATTGCAAATGGTCTCCATTTTGGGTTTGGTCTCCCTATCCGAGGTCCTAATCCTTCAGAGGGCTACATTGGCACTTGTAGAGTGTGCGTTGAGAACCATGGGCCTCCACAACAGCAGACAACACTCCATGGATCCCCACAGTCATTCAAAGATTGCTCGTGGTTCACTTATTGGACGAGGAAGGTGCACATGATCCATCATGCCTAGCTGGCCCTAGATTTACAGCATACACTTGGCAGATGATCCAAAACTTGCACGATGATGTGGCATCCCCTTTCAGACGATCTACAAGCATATTCGAGTTGTTTGGAGACCCATGAGGACACTTGTGTGCCCCCACGTCATTTTTAGCACCACGGGTTATTACAAGGGGCCAACCCCTTGTCCACTGCATTTGAGGGTCATATTCTTCATTGTGGCATGCAAGGACCACCTTAGGCCTCTTAGAGGGCCCTACGACATGCATAGATTATTATTTGACCTCTTGAGAGGCTTACTTCTTCATTTATGAGCTAGTTTAGTGGGCTTGTCACCAAAAGTTGAATTATTAGAACATTATTTTATTTTTGAGGCTCATGTTGGCCAAGGAGGCTAATTCGAACTCCTAATTAGTGTATAAATACAAGTGAGATGAGTTCATTTTCTCATCATCACTTTGGTTTGGATCTCTTATCTCTCTTTGAGATTTTCACACTTTTTTTAGAGGATGAATTGGAGCATTTGTGGATGAATTTTGATGTATGGTTATTGATCTATCTTCTCTTGGAGCTTCTCTATTGTCATTTGTGAATGATTGGATATACTCTACTACATGTAAGTATGAAATTTTGATGTTATTCTTTGTTGAAGTTTCTAAGTCTATCAGTTAGAAACCGTCCATGCACTTTACTGATTTATTCCTACCTACTTGTTTTGTTAATTAACAAGTTATTTACCATGTAAATACTAAAACTAAATACAAGTGCATGCTCAACGTATGACAGATCATCAACTGAAGGAAACCGAAACAAGCACACAAATGACACTGTTATTTTTGGACTAATGTCCTCGGAAAAACCCAATGCGGGAAAACCGGTGCAGCTATCTAAGGGTTTTATTCAGTGTTGTGAAAATCGCGATAAAATGAAAAAATCGCGATTTTTTCCCTCTGCCGATAAAATCGCGATAATTAAACGAAAAAATCGCCGGATTTTTTTTGGCCAATTTTTATTGAAAAAATTACGATTTTATGAAAAAAACCGCTATAAAAACTTAAAAAATTGCCAGGGGTCGCGACAGCATAGTTTTATAACTTTTTTGGGTTTTTTCATGCAATTTTTTTTGAAAGAAACAAATAATTTTTGAGTGGGGCAGCTTAATGATCAAGTCTAGGCCCTAGGATGGATATGCTATTCATGGTAATGTTAAATTCTTAAAGTAAAAGTGACATTCTCCTTGATCTTCATTTTCATCCTTTTACTTAAATTTTTAACATTACCATGAAATGACTCGGGATGTTTGAGAGTGGTTCCAGCCTCATTGGATTTCATATGGAGAAAGTAGAATATTAGATTTCATTTAAAATCCAGCAGACTTATCAATTTTTCAGGATTTCAGGATTGGGAGATTGTAATGTTTCCAAGTGACACCACCTGCCCGGGCTACCACTGCCACCATCAGAGGACGTGGTCCACCTCCTATAGCTCCTACTTCTAGTTCTTCAGCTTCTAGAGCACATCAAACTCAACTGCCATCTCCACCAACACAGGCACCAGCATCTACATCTAGAGGGAAAGGGAAAGCTGTGGCATTTTCTCACAAGAGGGGCAGAGGAAATCAATAGGATTAGACTTTCATTTTATTGTATATGACATTATGACATGATGAGATACATTAGCATATTTTTTGTTGATATTTTGAGGCTGAGTTGGGACTCAGGAGTCAGGACTTACTATTCAGGACATGATTCTATGTTATGTGTGATTTTAACGCTAGAAATGATATTAAACATCTTATATATTAGCTTTCTTATCATATTTATGTGTCAATGTATTTATTTTATGTTGTAGATAGTTTAGATATTAAAAAAATTGAAAAAAAATGAAAAAAATGAATATTTTTGTACCAAACGATTTTTTCCCGATTTAGATTTTTTCCCGATAATTCCGATTTTTTCTGATTTGTTCCCCGCGCCGATTTAATCCCGATCACGATTTTCACAACATTGGTTTTATTATTAAGCAGCTCTTTTCTGAGAACACTGGGTGCCAAACTGGCTAACCCGATAGAGATGAAAAATTTGGCAGCAATACCACTCTTCGGAAGCAGGTATTCGAAAAACCTGCTCCATGAAATCCCTCTCCAACAAATTTGAAGCCCAGCGTCGGCCCTGCTGGCCTCTGCGTCAGCCTATTGAGGCCCTTTGGCTCTCCATAATCTCTGCTGCCTCTGCGTGGCTCCCTCTAGCTTTGCGTCTGCCTCTCTCTGCTTCTGCGCTAGTTTCTTGGCACTCTCCATGTCTCTCTGCCTCGTACTCACTGCCCCTCGCTACAACTGATCACTGATTCTATCTCTCTTAGCAAACCCCGCTCTAGAGAATAGAATGATTGATCACTCTGGTGTATTCTCCAAGTGACCCTCAAGCCTCCTCGTATACTTTTCTCGTTGACAAATCAACGACCAAGATTAAGTCCATAATTGACGACTAAGATTAGATTTGGTTTGATTCATGTCTTTTGGACCATTCTAACACAGTTTTATATTAATTCACATTAATATTTTAATTTCTCTAAGTTTAGACTTAGGGACTCCATTAAAAATATTAATTATTTTAATATCTCCCAAACTGTTTAAAATCTGCCAAACCCTTTCTGGGTATTGGAGATCTCATGTGCCTTAGCCTCTTCACCAATTTTCGTGGCTAGAGCACATCTGATGCTACCCCAAATTAACACTCCCTCTTAGTGAGGACTGTGCTCTAGTAATACTCCTCACTGAGTATCACCCTAATCATTCAGCATTGGTCCCTGTGCTAATGCTAGGCCTGCTACCCAACATCTTCTGCACTACGACATCTTGTACTACTACCCATGGCTCTGCCATTGCCATTGCTGCATTTGTATGACAGCCCCCTTTGCATCCGTGTTGTTGCCCATGGCCCTACCACTGCCACTGCTGCGTCTACACTGCATCTCCTCTCATCATGCTGCATCGTGCTTCCCATAGCACTACCACTGCTAATTGTTGCACTGCAACTCAGTTACTGAGAAGTAAGTAACTGATCTCCCAACTCTGACCTCTCTATCAGGTTAGAGTACTCTCGATGCTGAAGCTCCCTCTGCCGTTGACAAGTGCTCCCTCTCTGACCTCTGTGCTGCTGCAACAATTCCCTGCATCTTCCACTGTTGCACACCTCTGTGTGCCATCCTGCACTGGTGCAACACTCCCGTGCCTCTCGCACTGCTGCAGCCCGCTGGCCTCGTGCTGTCTTAGGACTCCTGCACTGTAGCTCCCTCTGTCGCTCCATCTGCATCCGTCTCTATTGACATCGCCAATACTGCTACTCCTCTTTGGGGCTCTCGTAGCAAGGTCTAATTCAAGAGGCTGGGTACCTTGAGGATCCTGCCCCTCATCGCTTGTAATCCTCCTGAATATAACTCGATGTCTCCCAACTTCTTCTGAAATGGCACGTGAGCACTCATGGAAAACAAAACAGAAAGGATCCTGGCCTTCTAGATGTCAAAGTTGGATGCCTCATCCAACCTATCCCGACCCCTCAGCCCATTCTTGGCCATCTCTTTGCTCTTCTTGTTGACTCCTCTGCGTCTCTCTACTTCCCGCCTGGAAGTTCTCTGTTCGACTCTTGCTAAGTCTACTCCCCTCTAGAAGTTCTCTGTTAGACTCCTGCTGAGTCTACTTCTTGTCTGGAAGTTCTTTGTTCGACTCCTGTTGTGTCTACTTTGCATATGGAAGTTCTCTGTTCGACTCCTGCTGAGTGTCTCTACTTCTTGCCTGGAAGCTCTCGATTCGACTCCTGCTGAGTCTCTCTACTTCCCATCTGGAAATTCTCGGTTCGACTCCTGTTGAGTCTCTCCACTTCTCGTCTGGAAGTTATCGGTTTGATTCCTACTGAGTCTCTCTACTTCCCGTCTAAAAGTTCTTTTCTGGATTCCCTCTGAGTCTCGATTTCCCACTTGGAAATCCTTCTGCCAATGTCGAGATGCCTGCCTCCAATCATCTGTGCAACTGCAACACTGATTCGGATTCCTTAGCTAGAAATCAGCCTCGGCATCAACTCCCTCTACCTTGGCCTTGCCTTGTTAGGTATTGTTCTGACTACAGTAGCCCACCAGCTCCACTCTGCGACTTACCCACAGCCTCCTAAACCCCAGCAAACTGAAGGTTAGAACTCCTAAGCTCTGCGCAATCTCGACACCGGCAAATCAACCTCCTTAGCCAACTGCGTCAGCCCTCCTGGCCTTTGCGTGGCTTTGCGTGAGCCTGCCTTTGCCTCCCTCAGCCTCTGCGCCGCCTCTTCCTAGCTCAGTTTTGATGGCGTAGGCACTGCGTCACCCCTTCCTTGCTGCTACTCTGTTAGGAACAACTTCTGTCACTCGGGACAACTGTTTTCTGCTGCTGCTACTTTGCTCGGTTGATGTCCTTAGTTCTATTGTGATCTGCAACCATGCTCTGATACCATGTTGAAGTTTCTAAGTCTACCAATTAGAAACCCTCCATGCACTTTACTGATTTATTCCTACCTACTTGTTTTGTTAATCAACAAGTTATTTACCATGTAAATACTGAAACTAAATACAAGTGCATGCTCAACATATTACAGATCATCAACTGAAGGAAACAGAAACAAGCACATAAATGACACCGTTATTTTTGGACTAGTGTCCCTAGAAAAACCCAATGTGGAAAAATTGGTGCAGCTATCTGAGGGTTTTATTATTAAGCAGCTCTTTTCTGAGTACACTGGGTGCCAGGCTAACCCAACAGAGATAAAAAATCTGGCAGCAATACCTCTCTTCGGAAGTAGGTGTTCGGAAAGTCTGCTCCACAAAATTCCTCTCCAGCACAATTTGAAGCACAGCGTCAGCCTTGCTGGCCTCTGTGTCAACCAAAACCCTCTGCGTTAGCCTACTAAGGCTCTGCGCAGCCTCTCTGGCTCTCTGTGTCACTCCTGTAGCCTTTGTGTGGATGACGCAGGCCCTTCTGGCTCTGCGCAGTCTCTGCTGCCTCTGCGTGGCTCCCTCTGGCTTTGCATCTGTCTCTCTTTGCTTCTGCACTGGTTTTTTGGCACTGTCCCTGCCTCTTTGCCTCATACTCACTACCCCTCGCTGCAACTGATCACTGATTCTATCTCTCTTAGCAAACCCCGCGCTAAAGAATAGAATCACTGATCGCTCTGGTGTATTCTCCAAGAGACCCTCAAGCCTCCTCTTATACTTTTCTCATTGAGAAATCAACGGCCGAGATTAAGTCCCTAATCGACGGCTAAGATTAGATTTGGCTTGATCCATGTCTTTTGGACTATTCTAACACAGTTTTATATTAATTCACATTAATATTTTAGTTTGCCTATGTTTAGACTTAGGGACTCCATTAAAAATACTAATTATTTTAATATCTCCCAAACTGTTTAGAATCTGCCCAAACCTTTTCTGGGTATTGGAGATCTCATGTGCCTTAGCCTCTCCACCAATTTTCGTGGCTAGAGCACATATGATGCTACCCCAAATCAAGATTCTTGTTACTTTTTGTCATATATGTTGGATTGGGATTTTTGTTGGGGAAGATGGTTTGGGAGATGGACCTTGTGTACTCTCTTGGGTTATTGTGCTTGACTGAGAAACCTTTGCATATGGTTGGAGAGTTTGGCTTCATTGATTGATCTCATGGTCAGTTGGGCAGTGACCTTGATGCCATTGGGTTTTGACATATGGGATGAGTTTGATACTATGTATCTTTCCTTATGATGAGACTTGTACATCTGATCTCTCCCTTGGGTTGTTACTGAGAGACCAATGGATTGGTCAGGGAGATTGATCTAGAGCGAGAGAGAGAGAGAAAGAATGAAAAGTACCTCCCTAGCTAAGAGGGAGGGTTGAAAATTGGTAGCTTCTGTCGGTATTTTCATTGGCAAAACAAAGGAGAATTTTTTTTATACTTCATGTTGACCAAGTCGACCCAACTCGATCAAGTCCACTCATTGAAATGGTTTGACCTTATGGTCAAAACCCTCCTCCTAGCACTCATAAATTGGAGTTCAATTGACCTCATTTGGCATCTCATCATCACTCATTTGATTTGAAACAAGGACATCTATCCACACGTGAGAGGTGTAGAAGAAGTGTTTTGCATTGACCAACTATTTGACTTTTGTTTGACCACCATTAACTTTGGACTATTTGCTGAAGTTTGACCAAATTCTTGATTGATCTTGGAGGCCGAGTTTATTTGTGATTTGTTGATAGTAATTGACCGAAGTGTTGCTCCTGTTTTGGTTCATTGACTGAGGGTTGACCATTTTTAAACTTCTAAGATTTGACCGAGATTTTACTATGGTTTGTTGACTGTGATTTGATTGACGTTCAACCTCCTTTGACCGGCTATCTCAGGCCGAAATTCGGCCCTTTGTTGCAGAATTTTACTTGGACCAACGTTGACTATTTCTCTCTGCTTTGACTAGTTTGACTTGGCATTATTGAGGTTAGAGATTGGAATATTGACTAGAATAATTTTGATGTACATTTTGATGAATTGAACTCTTTCTCTTAAGGAAATATTTCTGGGTTATGTCCTGGTCATTGACCAAATTCTGGTGTCTCTTGTCTCATTGTTTGCTGTGATCTCTATTGTTGTATTGAAGAAGTTAATGGTTGAAAATTTTCATGTGTAACTGCTTAATGATTGGAATGCTCTAAGAACTTTAATTGTATCATTGAAAGTAGTTATCAGTCTGAAAAATTGTACTAATCTTGATTGGACTAGAAATCAACAGAAACAACAACCGATGGAGTGGTCGAAACACTGTAAAGGGAGACAATCATGTTGATTTGTGTAGCTATGGTCGGTCTTCATAATTAATATTTTTTAGCCCTCCAAATATATGTAATAACAAAATTAAAACATGTTCTTCATTCTGGCTTCGAGAAAAGGGAATTTTGAATTTATAGATTTGAATTTTTGGCTCCTAGAAGATCAAGTCAGAACAACATGTAGAGACACCCATTTGGCCTCCCAGAGAAGACTATAAATAGGCTACTGATTCTCCACTTCATGAGACCAATTCAGATGACCATCTGAGGCAGAATAATGATGAGTTTCTGGGTAGCAAAATGAACTTTGGGCAGAAGGCTGAAATTCCCTAAGGCAACAGCAGATCAGAATTTTTTGAGGCAACAGGACAAAATTTCATGAGGCCGATATTTTAGGAGGTCGAATTTGTCTCTAGTTGACCAGGTTTGACCTGGTTATGCTTGTGGTCTGTTTGACTTTGTGTTTTACTGGAAGATCAGATTGTATCTCTTGTTGAATTGAATGATTTATTTAAGAAAAGGTTATTGGGTTTTTCCTAGGGTAAATATTTGTTTGTTATGTTTGGCTGTCTCTTTATGATCCTACTATCATTATTTGTTCTACTTTTGAGATCTTTAGTGTAATTTCTTAATGATGAATGTGAATACAAAAGGATTTAAATTGGAAATCATTAGAAGTAACTATCATAATACAAGGTCTTGAAAAATCAACAAGTCAATCCATTGTCTTCAAGAATATCAAAAGGATCACTATCAACATTCCAAAAGACTTCTCATGGAAGATTAAATTTCTCTTGATAATGGTTTGTTTTTTGACAGTCAAACAATCAAGAAAAATTTGACTCTTTAGAGTACGCCATCATGATGCTTCATAGCTTTTTGTATCTGATTTCTTTCTACAATTGTCAGAAATAATGCCCTAGCTCTAAATTCAAAAACTCTGAGGTGATTGACCGAGGGATTCTTACCACACCAACATTCAAGTGGGTTCACATAATTGACAACTCGAGTTGGAACAAGATTCATAAGATAATTGGCACAGAAAACAACTTCAGCTCAAAACTTCATCAGTAAATCTTTGTTTTGTAAGGGACATTGAACCATTTTGACTAATGTTTGTTTCTTACATTCTTCCACATGGGGCATTGAACTTTGCTAGGAGATCTTGATTGAGTAGGTAATCTTCAAATGGTCAATTCATACACTCTCCTCCATTATCTAATGTCAAGTATCTAAGAGGTTGACTACATTGTTTTTCAAGAAATGCTGAAAATTCCTTGAATCTCTGAAAGACACGACTCTTATTCTTCAAGAAAGAGATCCGAGTATATCTTGAAAAATCATCAATAATGGTAAGAAGATACTTCATACTTGCGAATAAATGCTTATTCATGCAACAAAGATCACCATGAACAAGTTCCAATGGTTTTTGCACACGCTATGCTTTCCTTGCAAACATCCCCTACAAACTCCATCAAGTGGAAAAACATTTGGTAGAGAAGCAACCATGTTCTATGTTGCCATTATCTTCAAACTTTGAAAATTCAGATGTTCAAGTTGTTCATGTTAGCGTCAAGTTTGATCATTAATTTGTGCGACAAGAGCAGTCAGTTCAGTGTCAAAATGGAACAAGTCATGAAGCTTATACAATCCATCATTCAATTGAAGGATTGCTACAATGAAGATCAACTTGTCTTTCTTCCAATCATTAAGTATGAAATGATTAAGCCAAAATTCAACAATTTTACTAGTTTGTATTAGTTGAGAAACCAACAATAAATATGCACTTAGACTATGCACATGTTAAATATTCGAGGTTTTTCTATGTCGGTAGTTACATCATCGTGAACATTAATGTTAAGAGTGGAGGGCATTCATGAGGCCCTATGAACTAGGGTGATGGCCATAATCAAGGGGTAGAGCTCATGTTTGGCTTCTTCCCACGTGCTAATTTAATGACCCAACCATCTTTTTCATTTTATGATATTCTTTTCTTTTGTTTGTGGCCATGATATGCTTTTAATCTTTTATTTTTTGGTGCATCAACCTCCGGGGAACATTTCCAAGTTGACCCAAACATGTGGATAAGGGGAGGGGGTAAACCAGAGCCTAGTGGACCCGAAGAGGGAACATGATGAAATAGGACTTGTAATGTGCGTAGGGGAGTGAAAAATGTGAAATGGGAAAAAGGGACCGTGCTACCAAAATCAAGGTTTCTGAAGTAGTGCCCGTCCGAAAACTATAAGGCAATAGAGGAGATCCCATGGGGCTAGGATTGAGGATTAGCCCCCAGTTAAGGTGAGGGAAAAAAACTACAGTGAAAACTTTTCCTTCTTCCAAGTCACCCAATAATCCATGCCAGTGTTGCGGGGGAGCGCCCCCCCCCCCCCCGCGGGGGAGCGCCCCCCCCCCCCCTTGATCTCGCTCCCAATCCGCGCTCAGGGTGGGAGTGACTTGGGAGCGGGTTGGGAGTGCGATCCCTAAAATTTTTTTCGCTCCCTGCCCTTTCAGGAGCATTCTGCCTTTTTTGCAATTTTTTTTTGTAGTAATGTTTGAAATGCAATTTTTTTTGAAAGAAACAAATAATTTTTGAGTGGGGCAGCTTAATGATCAAGTCTATGGCCCTAGTATTGATATGCTATTCATGGTAATGTTAAATTCTTGAAGTAAAAGTGACATTCTCCTTCATCTTCATTTTCATCCTTTTACTTAAATTTTTAACATTACCATGAAATGACTCATGATGTTTGAGAGTGGTTCCGACGTCATTGGATTTCATATGGAGAAAGTAGAATTTTAGATTTCATTCAAAATCTAGCAGACTTATCAGTTTTTCAGGATTTCAGGATTGGGGGATTGCAATGTTTCCATTGAATTTTGTCATGTATTAGGGTATGTAACTCGTATTTAATCAAGAGCACCAATCCCTCTATGTACCTTGATGTTAGTGACATTGGTTGTCGAACTCCTCTATCATGACCCTCCTAAAAATGTATGCATCACTCAAACAAAATCTTGACTTAACATGCTGTGCTTTTTCTATCTTATGTTAATGCTTAGAGGGTGATATTAATGACAAAGATCCCTATACAGATACAAAGGTAATGACAAAGATACCTTTGGATATTAATGCTTAGAGGGTGATATTAATGACAAAGACCCCGATTTTCGAACAAGACTAAAAAATTAGACATTTCTCGTGGTGGCAAGAGGCCCAAGCATAAGAAATAGATAATACATTTACTTCTCTTTTCTAGTTTCTAGTAGTTTTTATAACTATTGACTCTTTCATATTTATTATGATATTTTTTTAAACAATATATGACAATTTAAGTTTGAAGTTGGCAATTATAACTCATTGGTAATGAATTATGAATATGATGCTTCATGAAAGTAGAAAGTTGTTTCATTTCATTTCATTTTATAACATTTCATTTCATGTTAGATATTATTTGTTGTAATGGTTACACTTAGCTTACAAGTACAACTTTGGTGATCAATGATGATAGATGTTATATATTGAATTTTGAAAGCTTGAAACTTTAAGATTGATGAATCATGAGACTCAATATGTTGTATGTTACTATGTTACTAACTTGTGGACGTGGTTGATGAAGATTATAACTTCTAGATGATTGTTGTTATATGGTTCAATCTATGTTGTGTTATATTTTTTATATCTAATTCATTATTCTACATGTTTTTGTTAACATATATGTATCAAAATATAAAAAATATATATATTATATAAAAAACACTTCGGGATTCGCTCCCCGGGAGCTTCTGAAAATGTTTCTCCCGCTCCCGCTCTCAGCTTTCGCTCCCCCTCCCAAGTAACACTGATCCATGCCCAGAGTGCCTAAGGAAAATCAAGCATAAGCACTTGATTGCATAATGAAAAACATACCTTTAGGATTTGGACGGCCCACCTTTAAACATATGCTCTCGACAAATGGGTGAGGGGACATATATTTGGCTCAAGGAGCGGAGATCAAGTGGCAAAATATATCGGCTACACTGGAGGCTGTTAGGGGTTGTTGGTTGCTGGTTGAAGACAAATCTAGGATAAAAAAATCCTCCTATGGGGTCACCCACTTTTGGTGGGTAACAATGTCAATTCTGATGGTGTGTGGCATGCCACAAGAGGCCTCATGGTTTGAGATATATGCTTGTTCAAAGATGAAGCACCTATCGTGTGGTCAAAAGCCCCAAACAATGGATGATGTGGTCACTTATCATTGATCAAAGTTCTTCTCTAAAATTAAATTAAGTATTGTTATGGCACAAGGCTGTTTATGGAGTGTTTCAAAATTTTATTTTAAAAATTAACAGCAAATGAGCGTTTTTGGCACCAATAAATTTGAATTTAAAGTTTAAATTCCCCTCCTAAAAGTAAAACGTATTCCCTCCTATTGAAGGTCGATTCATTCCCTTCTATTGAAGGTCGATTGGTTTTCCTAGAAGACCTTCAATAGGAGGGAATATGTTTTACGTTTTAAAAGGAGGCCTCTTTGTACTTCAAAGGGAAAGTAACAAAATAACAAATTGGAAATAAAATTTCTCTGCGGCCTATTAAGGACTCATGTTGATCTTGAACAGGGCCAAATTTTCCAAGGGTTTTGGGGTTTATTGTTTTATCTTTTCATATGGTGTTTTCACTCGAGGTTCGTTGATTGTTTTTGAGGCACTTTTCATGAGTTTCTATGTGGCATCAGTGATCTGGTTCTGTGGCATAGTCCTAAATTATTGAACTTTATGGCTTTGCGATGTACTTGTGTATTCCCATCCTTTGAACTTTGCGACATACAATAGTTTGATCTCTATTGTGGTATCTTTGCGAGACACAAAATTTATAAATTAATTTGAACTCTACGTTAGTAGTCCCTATTGTGATGATTGTCTTGATGAAGATTGAACTATCCAGTTCTCCATTGCACAATGAATTGACTTTTGCATCTCATCAAATACTAGCATCTCATTTTGTACATAGACCTAGTCAAAGTGTTGATTAGGATGACTAGTTAAGCGAAGTCGCAGGTCCATAGCATAATCCTTCTATATATTAGAGGATGGAGTTCGCAAAACAACCATAGAAATGGCGCATTGCCCTTGAACCTATTCTTTTTTGTCATTTTGGCATTGATTGTTCCTGTCTATGGAATATGAGACATTGTACGCATGGAGGTGTTTTCGCACAAAGTGTCTATGCATCGCGAAAACACTCAGAGTAAGGGTTGTCACTCTAATCTTTACCCACTCTGTTTAGACTCTCTCTTAGACAAGTCAAGGGGGGTAGCCTTAAGGTGAATGGATGAGGATAGTCTATGGAACACATGTTCTAGGAGACTTTAAGGATGAACAACTTGATGAACTTAGAACAAGTCTTGGTCAATTGAGATAGATAGATTAAAATAAGACACAACCAGAAGATAAAATTGATTATAGACCAGTGATTTTAATTTGAATTAACCATAGACTAAATAAAAACAAGTTATCCGGAGCAAATTTATAAATGTGGCAAAGCGACAATCATGAAAACCAAAGACAAATTACAGATCTATGCACAAGGATTGTAGATCTATCAGATTTGAGGAGTATGAGTCCAACTCCGCTCTCAGATATGATAATCTAAGGCTCTCAACAGCTAAATTTATCAATTTCCCACACAAAAATTAAATTTTTGAATTTTAAAAGAGATGCTTAACTCAAAACCCTTCATATATTACACATAAAAAATCTTATGATAAGCCTGGAGTTAATTTCGCTGGGCTCTTCAGAAAACACAGATCGGAAGTTGGTTGGTTCAACTGAAAACTTCCCCTAACGCCCAAGGATCTAAAAATCAAGATTTTCCTGCAAAACTCAATCCAACCATTAAAATATAGTGAGAAAATGAGAATAAGATTCAAACAAGTAGAGATACCTGCTATTACATTCAAAATTTCAATTATCATTTAAACCCCTGTGGCTAAGCAAGATACTTGTACTCAAATCACTCTTCAGAAACTATCATCAATGGCTTAAAAAAAAATCATGTATAAAACAACACATCTTACAGTATTCTCATGAAGTGTAACACCAACGAAATTTAAACCCAAAGTCTTTCTTTATTATTCAGAAAAAGGTTACACGAGCTTTTTGCTTAGCACACGACTTAGAGATCAGATAGATCGATTGACAAATGTCTTCCTATTTAAAGATAAATCCTGCAACAGCTAGTTCGAGTGATCCTCGTCAAAGCAATTTTTATTTTTTTTCTCAGCAAAGACTAATTCTATTAACTGAAAAGTAAAATAATATTACAAGGAGTTGAGGCCTCGGATAACATCACCCGAGAACACTCAACGCAGCAAAACTGCCCCAGTATAGGGAGAACCTGGGAGAACCAGTTATAGAAAGCTAGAGAACAGATGTAGAAACCAGAGATAGACCAGCATAACATAAGAAGAGACCCGAAAGCAAGACAGAAACTTTCCCTAGCTACCCAGAAGATCTTTATACTGCCACTGCCCGAGAGGAATAACAAAACCATCTGGCTGTAGATGCTGAACCAGAACTGCAATCAAAACTGCCTGAAGTTGACCATATGAGACATCAGCAAAACCAAAAAAGTTTGGGCAGGCCCAGGTGGCCTTATATAGCCACGTCCTCACTCGGAGGCACCTCCACCACCGGACACGCAATGCCAATCCACATATCTTCGTTTCCTGCCTTCTCGCCCTCTGGGTTCGCCGTGGGGTGATGAGTGGCAATGGAATTACCTTCCCTGTCCACCGGGACAATGGCTTCAGGAGGCAGAGTAACGCTGGGAGCATCGCCCCTGTCGAGCATCTTTCCCTTTCGATTCTCCGGGCTTCCCTCTGCCGTAAACTGCTCACTGCTCTGAGAAGGCTCAGACGCCACGCGCACCATAGGATGAAGCTGGTTTTCTTCTTCAGAGAGGATAATAGTGATATGAGCGGTGATCATTGGCCTATTGAGATTGCTCTGAAACTTGAAGTGAGTGGTCTGAAACGCGCTGTTCGGAATCGGCCTGCGAGCAGGGCTAAGAGGAGGCGAATCCACCGAAGAGGAGGGGATATTAACAGGAGGCAGGGCAGGATCCACGGAACAGCTAGCCTTCGAACGCCTTCGGCTACCTCGGCGTCCCCCGGAGCGACTCCTCATACGCTGGCGTACCATGTTGAGGTGATGAGGGGGAGGCACAGTAAGACTAGGGGCAATGTCGGGAGGGCAATAAAACAACACAGGGAACCACTTCGATCGCACAAGACAGGCCTGAGAGTACGATGAGGGCGGCACAATTCGAACCTCAGGGGCAATTGAAAGCTTACCGCTGATTGCAGAGACTAACCTGCCATCAAGACCCTTAGCATAACAAGACCACAGACAGGAGGGCGGGGTGCAGACAGGAAGCTTGCCTCTGTTAGCAGAGACCAGCTTTCCACCAAGACCCGCAGCAAGCCAGAGCCTGGAGCATGAAGGCTGAACACTAATTGTGGGAAGGATAATCCAGAGCGCCATGATTATAACAGCCATAGCTTCACCTTGGACGGAGCGAGCCATTAATACAGAAATCCTACCAAATCTGCCTCTCTTAAGATTATCCATCTTGCGCCGGATGAAATCCTGGGATGCCACGCTGATCTGCAGCTGGCAGTACCATGCCTGTCCGTCAATCATTAAGAGCATTAGATTTCATTAATTTCACCCGCATCCGGGTCGTCAAAGCAATCTTGACCGTTGATGAAGATTAAAAATTTTCTTAATCTCATTTGTCAAAATATTTAATTCTTGAGGAAATTCGAATTTTTCAATTAAATGTATTTTAATTAACTCAAAAATTAAAGTTTTGAGTTAGTTTCCCCAAAATTTTGACTTTGACTTAACCCGAGGGATCAAAGGTTTAAAATTTATCAAAATAATTAATATACCTTGGTCCTTGGACCTCTTAAAATTTAATTTTTAAGGACCGATGAATTTTGCCTTTGGAGAATTTAAATTTACCTAGGACCTAGAATTAATTAAATTTTTGGTTTATGATTTTAATTAAGTTTTGGCCAGAAAATTTGATTAATTAACCTATGAGGGGATAAATTATTTTTCTAACCCTCAAGAGACTTTACATCATTATTCATATTTTTTTTACATCATAAGCGGGAAAACCGATTTGTAATAGACCCTCACAGACTACCCATTTCTGCGACACAAATATAATCCAACAGACCAAACAATTTGTAATAAAATAACCTAAGCAAATAGTTAGGATTATTCCCAAATCACTTTTACATAGACTCGATCTAGAACACTAGGATTCGCCTAAGATCCCAGTGACAAAATCCATTTCGGCTTTGGGGGAAGACTGAAGGAAAACTCTGCCAACCATTCGAGAATGGATTGGTGAGACAAAAAACCTCCCAAAATGTAGATCGTCACCAGAAAATTAGGTTTACCTAGGCCATTACATACATGACACAGATCTGCTGAGGTTATTTACATCATATACATGCTGAATGGGTCTACATTATAACATCTTGGAAATCAGGCTGATGATGATAGCTGAACGACACAGACACATCCATCAAACGTTATTCCTTTTGCAAAAAAAAGGGGTGTACTGCTATGGGTTGTTGACACGTAGTGGTCAACATCTAGCTCTACTTGGGTACACGTTGTTGCATCGCACGAATGTGAGAATCCAGGATCTATATCCATGCGACACACAAGATAACACAAGTAGCGTCCATTCAAAAATGTTGATTTTAGGTATGTTCTATGCTAGAGCAATTTATTTAAATTTTCACAGTTAGCAATCACATCAACATTAAGATAAACTGCAGATAGAACATAAATATAAATCGCAAAAGACATGCCAAGACAAGAGGACACAAGATGTGGCGCTAGCCAGGGAAAAACTCCACAATGTGTGGGGAACCCTTGATCAATTCTTCTTTTATGTTCTTCAAAGTTCAACAGAGAAAGTGAGAGAGATAGTAAATTTACATCAGAAGTCAATACTTTGACTTATCTAGATCTAAGCATAGATCATCTCCTATAACGATGATACATGAGATCAGTTGAAGACATTTTGCTTCAACTGATTCTCCTAGGTGACAGCTTCACCTATCCATTTCGTTCATCTGCTGCACCTTACTGTGTAGCACCATCATGCTGCATCATGCATCATCATGCTGCTCATGATCACTGTGCTGCCCATACATCAAGTTGTCCATGACCGCATACTTCATGCTGCCCATGTGTCGTGCTGCTTCATGATTTCATCATACTGCCCATTTATCATGATCATGCTGCTCATAAGGCTGCCCATGTTTATCCTTCTGTTGCTTCATTATGGAGTTCATACACATATCAACCTTCTAGGCTATATTATTTCCGTATAGGGTTGGCTGTGTATCAGGGCTGCATATGTCCATGACTGTGTATGGATATGACCAGTGCTGCGTTCCATACATCATCAAGCATATATATATGATGGCGTCCCCATTCCATACACAATGTATATATATGACTGCGATGACTGTGTGGCCACTATAACTTCATTCCCATATGCGTATATGACTGCGTGGTAATGTTGTGCATGACAGCGTATATACCATCCACGCTGTGTTACAACGTATGAGTGTTTGTGCGTATATAGCTTTATGACTGCGGCTGCTCCAGGCATTACGTTGAATGATCTGCGTGTTGACTGCCAGATCCACATATATCACGTGCCATGAATGCGTTGCATTGCTGCGGGTTCTATATCTGCGTTAACCTCAGCGTGTATCTTCTACGCTGCCAGATCCACATATATCACGTGCCATGAATGCGTTGTATGTTGCTGCGGGTTCTATATCTGTGTTAACCTCAGCGTGTATCTTCTACGCTGCCAGATCCACATATATCACGTGCCATGAATGCGTTGTATGTTGTTGTGGGTTCTATTAACCTCTGAGAACAACGTGTATCTTCTATGCTGCCAGATCCACGTATCTCATCCACGTAGGTTGTCTTTGCATGAACAGGGCTATGCTATCCGCAACATTTTCATCACGTTGACTGCTGTTGCGTTTCACCATAATGCTACTGCGTTCACCATAACTGCGTTTCACCATAATGCCATGGCTGCCCAGATTACACGCTGCTTGTTGTTCTACACTGCCAGGTTTGTAAGGCAACGTAGGTTTCTTCTTGGACTGCGTTATGAGATCTTGAGCCTTCCTGTTGCTGCGTATTAGTGACAACTTCTAGGGTTTCTTCCGTAGCGGTGTTCAAATCTAGATCATTATGCTACTGCGGCTAGGGCATCATAGCAAATACTCTTAGCGTTTTCTCCTTCTCCAAAAACCCAGACGTGGAGAGGAGATCACATGAAGAGTGTCTAAATGACTTCAAACCCTCTTCTATTTATACCAAAACGTATAGGTTGAATAGACATGACGTTTGGGCTTCTTGAGTCTACATAAGTTTTTGGTCGGCTAGATAATAAATCCATAATCAAAATAAATTCATATCTCCATAAATACTTATCGGAATCGAATGATCTTTAGATCAATCATACACCTCTCGACGAGAGGGATCCAATAAAAATATCAGCTGCCATAAATAAGCTGACCCACATCGAGTTTGGCTCTAGCTGCCAATTTAACAAAAAATCATCATATAACATTAAGTACATGAAAGATATAAGCTCTTCATTTATTAACTATCCTAATAACATGAAAAGCATGAATTTGACATAACTACAAAATGAAACGCTGAAATGAAAGGGTGTAGGGTTAGGAATACAATACAAAGGATGCCTAGTGGCATCAGATGTCCTCTCTAAAGTAAAATTTGAGCATTTGGCCATTCGCGGGTAAATCCAGTGGTTCGCCTTCCAACATGCTCAAATGGAATGAGTTGGGTCCAACAATGCCTCGAATGATGTATGGTCCCAGCCACAAACTGTCAAATTTGTTATGCTTTCCTGGTTTTTCATTCTTTTGATCCCACAATAAGACCATATCTCCAACCTGCAAAGATCTAGGACGAGATTTTTTGTCAAAGCTTTTCTTGATGTTAGATTGATTCTTATACATATTATCAAAAGCCTTCCTATGAGTTTCATCCAACTCTACAAGTTGATCAATTCTATTATGGACAACAATTTTATCGTTAGTAAAGTGTTGAAGGAGTTGGTAAGCTGGAAATTTAAGGTGCACTGACAAAGTTGCATCTAGGCCATAGACTAATTCAAAGAGAGTTTTACCAGTAGCTTTTTTTTGTTATCCTATTTGCCCACAAAGCATACTTGATTTTACTGTCCCAAGATCGCTTGTTATCTCCCACTATTTTCTTGATAATGTTTATAAGATTTTTATTACTTGATTCAGCCAGGCCATTACCCTTAGGATAATAGTTAGATCAATGAGATAACACAATGCTGTACTTAAAACAAAATGATGAAAGTTCCATAGAACTAAAAGCCTTAGCATTGTTAGTAGTGATCTTGGCAGGGACACCAAATCTAGTAATTATTTGATTTTCAAGAGATTCCATAATAACCTTTTCAGTGGCATTCTTAGCTGGAATAGCTTGTACCCATTTTGTAAAATAATCAGTAGCGGTCAAAATCCATGAGTAGCCATTGCTAGAATTTTCATGAAATTTCCCTATGAAATCCAGACACCAATGTTGAAAAGGAGCCTCAACAACCATTGGTTGAAGGGGTAGGGCAGCTAGCTTTTGTTTCCTAGCGAATAGTTGACAGGATTGGAAACATCTGACAAATTTGTGCACATTAGTAAAAATTGAAGGCCAGTATATCCAGCTTTAAGGATTTTGTGGGCGGTAGCTCTAGCAGCATAATGCCCTCCACAGAATCCAGAGTGAAACTCAGAAATCGACTTTTTAGACTAATTTCATCAACACATTTAAGTATAATGCCCTTTGGATTTCGCCACCGTAGGCCATCCTTCATGAGGCAATACTTAGAAGCCTTTAATCTAAGAGTCCTTTTATGAGCAACTAAATGGCTAGAACATGTAAGATTCAATAGGTAATATATAATATCCTTGTACCATTCATGCTCTCCGAACCTTTGTAGTTCAGGTGAAGATGAATCGTTAAGACAAATCAAACCAAGAGCTTTCTCATTATCTTCAGTTAACATCTCGGCTAAACCTTGACCCTTGACCAACTTGGTGTGTTTAATTTCCAATTCATATTCTTGAATTTTCATTACCCACCTAGCACAGGTCCATAAGCAATCAGTTTGAGTTAATATATCTTTGATAGCGGAATGTGGGACGTAAGTTATGACTTTGGAATATCCCACATATGTCCTGGCTCAAGAGATTTAACTAGAGCATAAGCTTGCTTTTCCATGGTAGTGTAATTGAACTCAGAATTCTGAAGCACTCTACTCATGAAAGCAATACGTTGTTCTTGCCCATCCTTATTTTTCTGAAGTAAGACACCAGCAATGGTATCCTCAGAAGCAAAAGAGAAAATCATGAAATCCTTGGAATAATCAGGACTGATTAAAACAGGAGCTTTGGCTATAACATTCTTTATTTCTTGAAAAGCCTTTCTACTGTCTTCTTTCCACAGAAATTTTGTGTCTTTTTTCAAAAGACTTTGAATAGGCTTTGCTAATTCTGCGTAATTCAGAATAAATCTTCTAAGGAAATTTATTTTTCCTAGGAAGGACTGGAGGGATTTTAGATTATGGGGCAGAGGAATCTTTTGAATTGCCTCAACCCTTTCAGGATCAATCTTGATCCCATCCTTTGAAATTATGTGACCAAGTAACTTCCCTTCAGTTACCCCAAAGATAGATTTAGCAGGATTTAAGGAAATGCCAAACTCCCTACATTTGTCAAAAACTTGCCTAAGATGACTTATATGATCAATACAATTCTTAGAAAAAACAGTAAGGTCATCTTGATATATTTCAATGAATTTTCCAATTAAACCTTTAAAAGCATAGTCCATGGCCCTTTGGAAAGTAGCCCCAGCATTCGTTAAACCGAAAGGCATTCTTATGTATTCAAATGTTCCCCATGGTGTGGTGAAAGTCGTTTTATGTCAATCCTCCTTTTTACCCAAACTTGATTATATCCGGAAAAACCATCTAACAATGACATCATCCCGGATCCCGTCACTCTTTGCAACATGGTCTCCATATTAGGCAAAGGGTAATTATCCTTTTTACAAGCTAAATTAAGGTTTCTAAAATCGACACACAATCTGATTGTACCGTTCTTTTTCCTAACGATCACCAAATTTGAGCACCATGTAGAATGCCTAGTTTGAGCAATAATGCCAGCAGCCAGCATCTTTGTGAGCTCCTTTTGGACTAAGGGGGCCAATTTAGTATTTATTTGTCTAAGTTTCTGACGAATTGGCTTAGCATTTTCATCCTTTAAGGGAACAATATGTAACATAACATCTTCCCAATAGCCTTTTAATTCATCGTAGGTAAAAGCTAAGACATCTCTATACTCGTGAAGTAAATTTATTAATTTCTTTCTTTCATCTTCATTAGTACCCTTACCAATTCTAATAATTCTAGGATCTTTAGCGATTTCAAGGACTCCCTCAGGCAGAGGTTTCTCACCAAAGAGCTCAACTAAGACATCAGTTTCATGACCAAAATTATTGATATTATATGAAGATGTAAGAGTTCTAATGGATTGACTATTTCCCTTGACCTCTTCCCAATTTTCCTGTGACAAATGATATTCTTTACTGACCACATTTATCTGGTTTCTTGTCCCAAGCATCTCATGATGCATGATTCTCTTGATAATAGGACAAGTGGCTTCTTCATGAAGCTCATCACATGCTCCACAATAAAGCGGGGTCTCCTCCACAAGATTATTCATTTCAAGAGGGTGAGGAGGCCTCTGCTCACTAGATTGACCTTTCTTCTGCCAATTATTTCGATTATTATTATTATTATTCTAACCCCTAGGTTGATGCATTTGAGCTCGTTCTATTCTAATCAACCTAGACTATTATCTCCTTAGCATGATCAACAATCATCCTAGTTTGATTTAACTCCATATTTTCTAACTTCTTAAGCAATTTTTGCATAGATTCTTCTTCAGATTCATTTTCTTTTCCTTTAGGTTCTTCTAATTTTACAACAGATCTATCAAACCCGGGAATTTCAGATTTGCCAGAAGCCTTCTTATCTTTTTCTAGTGCTTCAGCTGTGATTTGACAAGCCTTTTAGTCACCAGACTTGGACCTTCATAGTTCATAAGAAGTGTGAGGATTGAAAGCATCGAGATAGTAGTATTCTAGAAGCATTTCTCAGTTGTTTTCTAATCAGTAGATATTTCTTTAAGCATACCATTAAACCTTCTATTAAATTCTTCACACATCTCATTTTCTTTCTTTTTAATGACGCTAATGGATTTTGCTAGAAATCAATCTTCTTTCTTATCACCAAATTTCTCTCTAAAAGCATTAAGGAGGGAATCATATGAATCAATGCTATGATCAGGCCTATCCCTAAACCAATCCATAGCATCCTACTCAAGGGTCAAGACAAAGCATTTCATTTGCACATCCTCATAATTTTGAGCCTAAGCGAATTTAGCCCACCAAGTCTGGAAAGCATATAAATGATTTTTAACAGTGATTGCTTTATTTCCTTGGAAAGCTGGTAGCTTGTCTAAACCATTATTAGAAAGGTTGTGGGTATAACCCTGGATGTTAGCAAAGTTAAGAGGCCCATAGATATCCATGATGTCTGGAATGGGAGGATTCAAGAAGAGTGAATAGATGTCACGGAGAGCTTCCTGGCCGAGATGTCAAGGAGTGTACGAAAAGAGAGCTTGTGTAATCTAGCTTTGAGAGCCCTTTCAGGATCTAGAGTAGGATTAGCCAAGATACTAGGGTTCCTCCTAGTACATGCCGCTATAGAAGATGGTGGAAGTGGAGTCGCCGCCCGGACAGGAATCTAACTTAGACATAGAAGATGATATGATGAAAATGAGATGAAGATGAATGAGTGAAGATGAAAGGATCAAATGATGAGAAGAGATTGAGAGAACCAAGGACAGAAAACTCTGTCCTCGACAACGACGCCAAAAAATGTTGTCCCACAAAGTGTTTAGGCACCGCGACAACGCTCAGAGTAAGGGTTGTCACTCTAATCCTTACTCACTTCGTTTAGACTCTCTCCTAGACAAGTCAAGGGGGGTAGTCCCTAAGGTGAATGGATGAGTGTTAAGTTTTGTAGATGTTCTATGCTAAGGGCAATTTCACTTTTCTCACAGCAATCATACAAGTAGATAAGCAAAATGCAGATAGAACATATAAGCAGATCTTACAAAAGACAAATCAGAAACAAGAAAAATGTATGTGATCGTTTCGGCGGTCAACAGGATGCTTCAACCAGCAAAGTCTCCTTTGGTCAGCCAGCCCAACATGTGTCACAACAACCCTAAGATGTGAGTTTTTTTGTAATGAAATTCTCTCCAACTTTTCCTGTATATATATCCATCAATGAGGGTGTGTGACACATCTGTTGGGCATGTGAGCCTACATTACAAAACTGGCTGACCTTGCACATATAATTTATTAAGAATAATAAATTCAAAATATAAGTTCTGCTCATCGGATTAAGACTATTTTTATATGGATTTTACACCTCTCAGAAAGAGGAATCCAACAAAAATATTAGCCTCTTAATCTGAGCATCAGAACATGGAGTTTGGACCTAGTTGTCCAAATTTAACACTCCCTCTCAACTAGGGAGAACTCCATCTATTAGTGCAATTAACATCGTGAGTCATCCCGCCGAAACTTGCTTTGCTGGCTTCTTTATTTCAGAACAGAAGTGGGTCAGTCACAAAGACATCATTCCCCGACTGACATAATGAGTCCAGAGGTCCCAGACCTCACAAATCTTGATCCCAGATCAAGTGGTTGGACCATGCCATCCTAGATAGAGAGTACGGCAATCTCTGATGCGTCCATCAGTCTTTGCTAATAGTCTCTAGCTTTTCCACACCTCATTGGCCAAATGAGAGGTACTTCCCATGAGCCCTGAACTCAATGGGTAGGATGCATACGGGGCACAGATTAAATGAGTGGCGAACCAGCTCAATAATCACAAGGGTGGAGCAGAAGCATTATGAGTGCTTATAGCTCTGAGAAGCTATCCCCAAAGCCCCCCAGAGCTCCCAGAGCTCATCGTCCAACAGGACCCACATCATAGGGTCTTTCCACGACACCAAGACTCTCACGGAAGGTTAGGAACTTGACCTTCCCCAGGGGCTTAGTGAGAATATCCGCGACCTGCTCATCAGTTCCTATATGATCGAGCCTTACGGCGCCTCGCTGTACCATATCCCGGATAAAGTGGTACCTGATATCAATATGCTTGGATCGGTCGTGGAACACAGGATTCTCAGTCATACGAATCCCACTCTGATTATCACAGAGTATTACAGTGGTATCTAGCACATGTTGGAACAGCTCACTAAAGAGCTTCCTCAACCAAACTGCTTCACAACAGGCCATACTAGTAGCAATGTATTCGGCCTCCGCGGTGCTCAAAGCCACCGACTTCTGCTTCCTGCTCATCCATGAGATCGAAGCAGAACCAAGATTGAAACAGCATCCAGATGTGCTCTTACGATCCACCACACTGCCAGCCCAATCGGCATTAGTATATCCCCGGAGTATCACACTCCCGGCAGTGTATCTCAGCCCATGGTTTATCGTGCCCCGAAGATATCTCAAAAGATTCTTGGCACCAACCCAGTGAAAATGATGAGGCTCAACCATCTGTTGACTCAAAGTATTCACTGCAAAACATATGTCCGGACGGGTGTTCACTAAGAACATCAAAGCTCCTATGAGTTGACAATACTCAGTAGGATTGGCCAAGATAGGCCCTGCAGCGCTGCCACTCAACTTCTTAAAGTTGAGTTCCATTGGTGTCGACACGGACTTACAGTCCACCATCCCAAATCTTTCCAGAAGCTTCACAATATACTTTCCTTGAGAAAGGAAAATCTCTCCAGGTCTCTGCCAGACCTCCAGGCCTAGGAAATAGTGCATCAGTCCTAGGTCTTTCATCTCGAACTCAGCAGCAAGCTCCCTCTTACATTGATGAATGAGAGGGTCATCACCTGTCAGGAAGAGGTCGTCCACATACAGCACTAGAATGAGAGGCTTTCCTTCCACAACCTTAAAGTAAAGGTTTGGATCAGCATTGCTTCGAGTGAAGCCCAACTTCATCAAGTAACTATCCATCCTCTCATACCAAGCTCTGGGTGCTTGCTTTAACCCATAGAGGGCTTTCTTCAACCTGCAGACATAAGTGTCTCGATATTGAACTTCAAATCCCAGAGGTTGTTCTACATACACCTCTTCCTTTATTGCATCATGCAGAAAAGCGGTCTTGACATCCATCTGATGGAGGCTTGGATTACTGCCTAGAAGCTCGGACAACAAACATGAAAATTGAATTGCAGTACCTTGGATCAATGGTGAATTAAACCAGTGGACAGTCATAACAACTTGGTTAGTCTCCTGTGGAGAATCGAAGGATAGTCACTTAAGGAGGTAGTGGACCTATAAACTTTGGTCCTGTGGTAAGCTCTCCTGTCAAGAGGCTCGGACTGCTAGTTGTGGAGTATTGAAGTGTAAATTTGTGAAGGGCTTAAACAGTCTCTTCTGGAAGTGCTTGGACCTGTGACACAAGTGCAGAAACCTCAGAAATAGCCAGTGAATCGAAATTGCAGTATTATGGAGAGCTTGAACTGTGGTGTAGATACCTCGGACCTAGCTCAGAACCTTAGACAGTTACTTGTGAAAGAAGACCTCACCTCAAACTTGTCATCACTCAAGACTTGGCAACTATAAAACTCTGCACTCTTTTGACAACAGAAATTTGGAAGGGATAGACAAGCTAGTGGCCTTTGAATAGCTTGAAGGCATGAACAATGAATAACTTGTGTAACCAGATTTTGAAGCACTAATTGAAGCCATTTTTAGAACTAGTATTGAAGACCTCCTTGAAACATTCTTGAAGTCTCCTTGAAGAATTATTAAAGACATCTTTGGAGAAAAATTGTAGAAGACCCTTTGTAGCGGACATTGAAGAGTTGATAGTTTGTTTGGACACTACCTTAGAGCAACATTGTGTAGACATCTTGAAACAATCCTAGAAGTAGACTTGGGTTAGCAGTTACTTTGGAACATTGTCGTGATGACAAATTGAAGGATTATCTTTGGAACTTGTGAAGCTTTGCTTTGAAGACTCATTTTGTGGATTTGTAGCTTCCTTGGGGATATTCTTGAGCATACCTTGGAGAGTCATCTAGCAACCCATTGAAGACACTTTGAGAGATCATTGAAGACCATGATGAATTGAAGCCATCATGAGGTGACCTTGAAGAGGTTTTGTTTGGGTAACTTGAAGAGTTGTGGTGGCACCTTCATGTGAAGCTCAAGGTTGTCATTGATGACATAATGTGGAGAGTCTGGAGACTACAATGAAGACGAAGATTGATAGGGCTCGTTGAAGAAAACATTAAGATCTGTGAAGTATAACCAAATACATATTGACAAAGTGAAGCTGAGGGTTGGAGACCAAGAGGTTGGAGCCTCGAAAAGACAAGGTTGGTGCCTTGGAGGATAGGGTTGGAGCCCTAGAGGATCAGAGTCCTCAGGAAACTAGGTCGGAGTTTGAACCAGATATAGGGTTGGAGCCCTTGAGGTTGGTGCCTCAAAATTGACAAGGTTGGAGCCTGGGAGATTGAAGATCAGTGTCTTCATCTAGGCTTGGAGCCCTACACAAACATTGTACTTGATTTATCGAGATTAATAAAAGTATTTATTCATAATGTTCATTTTGTGTTCTAATTATAAGTGATCTAACTGTATAAGTAACAATTGAAAAGGAATACTGATTCACCACTCCTCTCAGTATTTCCAACAATTGGTATCAGAGCTAGTGCCTTCACTCAAAGCCTAACAACTTGAAGGTTGATCATTAGAACACAAATGGCGAAGCCAAGGAAGAAAGTCTCCAATCCTCCTAAAGATGTGTCTCCCTCAACCACCGAAATTGAAGTCAATCAATTTGTGAAGGCTCCATTGTTCAATGGAAACTTTGATATATGGGAGGCAAGAATGAGGAATTTCTTAAAGACTCAAGGCATTGAAGTCTAGAAATCGGTGATTGTTGATAGCATGATGGATGGAGAATCCAAGGAACATAATACAAGAGCAATGAAAGCAATCTTGAATGGGCTACCTGATTCTATGAAGGCCAATTTTGAAAAATGTTCGTCAACAAAAGGCATATGGGATAAACTTCATGATCTTCACTCAAAAGGAGCATTGACAATGATCTCTAGTCAAGAAAATGATGGAAAACAAGAAGGAAATCCAGAGCCCATCAAGGAAGCCGAAGATAATAGTGATAACATCAAGGCTAAAGAAGACCTAGAAGAAGAAGATTTCCTCACTAAACTTATGGTTGCCATGGAAGAGATTAACAATTTGAAAAAGGAAAATGAGGAACTTAAGAAGAAAGCGCAAGTTGGTGACCAGGACAAGACAAGGAAGGAAGTTGACCTTGTCAAGCTTCAAATACAAGAAAGAGATGAGGAGCTCACCAATATTAAGGAAGAATTTCATCAAAACAAGAGAAAGCATCATGAAGAAGTCATATCCATGACAAATCAATTGGACATCATGAAGAAGTCATATCCATGACAAATCAATTGGATAAGGCAAAGAAAGCATCATGAAGAAGTCATATCCTTGTCAAGCCACCTTGAACAAAGGCACAAGAGCTTGAACAAACTTGAAGCATAGATTGGTCAATACAAGGAAGAGGTATCCTCCCTTAGATCTCAACTAGAAGAAGCAAGGAAACAAGCACAAGGAGTTGAGAAGGTGATGGAAGCTTTGACATTCATAGGACAAATTGATGAAGCAGAAAAGGAGAGAAACACCATGATATGCCAACTAGAAGAAAAGGATGATGACATCACCAAGTTAAAATCAGAAATCACTTCTCTTAAGGCCCAATCATGTGAAGCAAGCAAGATGATGGAAGAAATGAAGAAGGGACTAGTTATGAAGGGTGAAGAATGCAAGAACATGAAAGAAGAAATTGTCTTTCTTAAAAAGAAAGTTGACTTGCTGAATAAGAACTTGAAGAGTTCTCAAACCCTAGATGACATCCTAAGTCATCATAGGTCTCCCCTTGATAAATCAAGTCTCAACTATGTAGGTGAATCATCAAACAAGAGTGATGCAAACCCTAATACTTCAAACAACAAGGATGTGAGGAAGCTTGGAAGAAATGTTGATGCTCCTAGTTCCAGCAAAGGCAAGGAGAAGAATCAAGAACACATTGAAAGAAATCCTACTCCAAGAAGACTTGCAAATGGTGTCAAGAATACAAAAGGCAATGAATATCATCAAATAATCCCAAGGCAAAAAGACTTCAGAAGTACATCAAGGAAACCTTCTTCTCCCAGGTACCAAAGTATATTTCTTGGTTATTGCTATTCTTGTACAAACTTTGGGCACATGGAAAAAGATTGTAGGGCATATCACAAAGATAATTATAATGGTCCCCGTCAATCTCCGAGAAGGAATTTTGCAAGAAGACATGAATTTTTATACATGAACAATATAGAGTGCTTCAAGTGTCATAACATTGGACATATGGCACATGTTTGTAACTTGACTTGGGCCCCTACTCAAGCTAGACCCATGCTAGAGAAGAAATTTACACTAGTATGGAGAAAGAAGCAAATTCAATCCGAAAATCTCTTGAACTCTCTAGCCAACAACACATGTTGTTGACCTAATCCTTGATAATCTAAGTATTTGATGGGGAGACTCTGTCAGAATGAAGACCATGCATACAGTTAAGGGGAGCTTATGATGATTAAGCATTCTTGCAGAAGCTAGTCATGGATGGGCCCTATGAAATCCTTGATGAGCGACATGGACAATCATCCTTTGATAGATCGTCTCTTGGAAGTAATTCCATTGAGGAACTTGATCCCTTATTCATCCATGAACTATTATTAAAGATCTCATCCACTTGATCACTAATCTTTCATGAGCTAAAGAAGGTCGTGCAGACAGGGGGAGTTCATTACATGAAGGAATGTAAGCACATCTATCATGAACCACATTACTAGAAGGAAGAACACCATGACAGGGGGAGTCTCATACGCATGAAGAACTACTATTGATAAAGGAAAGAAGCAGTTTAATAGGGGGAGTACTTGGGCACCCCGTTTGCCATTGATATCAATGGGGGAGAGAATGTTGGAAGGGCAAGAATATTGCCATCAATGACAAAGGGGGAGATTGTTAGTCAAGGTTGTAATTGATGTCAATATGGCATTGGCCGGGATGCCAAATATTCTTGTAGATGCCAGATGATGATGATGAAGATGTCAAAAATACTCTTGATGGAAGAAGTGCCAATCATGTACCTAATTATCTAAAAGCACTTGATGACCATTCTTGATGTACATAATTAGAAGATTGCCATTGTATCCCTACGACATACACTATCTTACCTCCAACACTCGTAATGAAAGAATACATGATGAAAAGCCACAATCCTTGATGTCCTTACCTCCGGTGATGAAAGATGAAATGATGCTGCACTTGATTGATGACATGTCTCTGCACTACCTTGAGGACATGGTGACATGTTGACCCTATAAAGTAGAAGGAAAAAACAATGAAGAAATCCATTCATGAAGGAGAAGCCCATCTATGAAAGAATATTGATGTCCTCCATTTCTGCACTAATTAATGACCAATCACATTAAAAAAATCTGTTTCTCCACCTTAGAGGCAGAATCTCACCATGAGACCTACACCATCTTGAAGAGCATAATTTTAGCTTTCCAACGAGCTCTTACTTGTCCCAAAAATCCTAGTAGTTTGTGAGATATTGAATTTTTAATACTAAGGAAAATTACACCTAACAGTGAGCCGACCTGTGCAAAATTATATCAAGTCAGCCTCAATTCCAAAGGTCGTGTCCCTTCATTCCAGAGTCGAAATCACTATAAATACAAAGCGTAGACACTCATTTCAAGCACAATTTTCGGTCAAGATTTCAGAGAAGAAACAAAAGCAGGATAGGAGGTCGAGGAGGACTGTTTGGGGTAATTTTTGTGATTGGGTTATCATCTAAGAGCTAAAGAAGTGCAGATCTCAGAACAATACCTACAGTCTTGTGGAGAAATGCAGAAGGAAGCTCGTACCTCTTTCAGAACTCGGACCACCAAACATGTGACCTCGGATTGCAGACTTATGTAAGAGCAGAAATATACCTCTTTCAAAACTCAGACCACCAAACATGTGACCTCGAATTGCAGACTTATGTAAGAGCAGAAATATAGCTCAGATTTGTGTAGCTCGGACTAGATCAGTGGAAAGCCACCTATGGAGTCACCATTACAGCACAGATTAACAACTTACCCCTGGGTGGACAGACCAATGTTGAAAGGCTCAGATTTGGAGGCTCGAATTATTGCCTAGAAGCCCGGACAACAGACATCAGAATTGAATTGCAGTACCTCGGATCAGTGGTGAATTAAACCAGTGGATAGTCATAACAACTTGGTCAGTCTCCTATGGAGAATCGGAGGACAGTCACTTAAGGAGGTAGTGGACCTGGAAACTTTGGTCCTGTGGTAAGCTCTCCTGTCAAGAGGCTCGGACTGCTAGCTGTGGAGAATTGAACTGTAAATTTGTGAAGGGCTTAAACAATCTCTTCTGGAAGTGGTTGGACTTGTGACACAAGTGCAGAAACGTCAGAAATAACCAGTGAATCGAAATTGCAGCACTGTGTAGGGCTTGAACTGTGGTGTAGATACCTCGGACCTAGCTCAGAACCTTGGACAGTTACTTGTGAAAGAAGACATCACCTCAAACTTGTCATCACTCCAGACTTGGAAACTATAAAACTCTCCACTCTTTTGACAGTAGAAATTTGGAAGGGATAGACAAGCTAGTGGCCTTTGAACAACTTGAAGGCATGAACAATGAATAACTTGTGTAACCAGATTTTGAAGCACTAATTGAAGCCATTTTTAGAACTAGTATTAAAGACCTCCTTGAAACATTCTTGAAGTCTACTTGAAGAATTATTAAAGACATCTTTGGACAAAAATTGTAGAAGACCCTTTGCAGCAGACATTGAAGAGTTGACAGTTTGTTTGGACACAACCTTAGAGCAGCATTATGTAGACATCTTGAAACAGTCCTAGAAGCAGACTTGGGTTGGCAGTTATTGTGGAACATTGTTGTGATGACAAATTGAAGGATTATCTTTGGAACTTGTGAAGCTTTGCTTTGAAGACTCATCTTGTGGATTTGTAGCTTCCTTGGGGATATTCTTGAGCATACCTTGGAGAGTCATCTAGCAGCCCATTGAAGACACTTTGAAAGATCATTGAAGACCATGATGCATTGAAGCCATCATGAGGTGACCTTCAAGAAGTTTTGTTTGGGTAACATGAAGAGTTGTGGTGACACCTTCATGTGAAGCTCAAGGTTGTCATTGATGACATAATGTGGAGACTACAGTGAAGACGAAGATTGATAGGGCTCATTGAAGAAAACATTGGGAGCCGTGAATTATAACCAAATAAATATTGACAAAGTGAAGCTGAGGTTTGGAGCCCAAGAGGTTGGAGCCTTGGAAAGACAAGGTTGGTGCCTTGGAGGATAGGGTTGGAGCCCTAAAGGATCGAAGTCCTCAAGAAACCAGGTCAGAGCCTAAACCAGATATATGGTTGGAGCCCTTGAGGTTGGTGCCTCAAAATTGACAAGGTTGGAGCCTTGGAAGTCCAAGTCAGTGCTTGGCACAATACAGGTTGGAGCCTGGGAGATTGAAGATCGATGTCTTCATCTGGGGTTGGAGCCCTACACAAACATTGTACTTGATTTATCGAGATTAATAAAAGTATTTATTCTTATTTTTCATTTTGTGTTCTAATTATAAGTGATATAACTGGTAAAAGTAACAATTGAAAAGGAACACTGATTCACACCCCCCCCCCCTAGTATTTCCAACAAAAAAATCTTATGATAAGCCCGGAGCTAATTTAGTTGAGCTCTTCAAAAAGCACAGATTGAGAGTTGGCTGGTTCAACTGAAAACTTCCCTTAACACCCGAGGATCTAAAAGTCAAGATTTTTGTGCAATACTCAATCCAACCATTAAAATAGAGCGAGAAAATGATAATAAGATTCAGACAAATAGAGATACTTGCTATTACATTCAAAATTTAAATTATCATTTAAACACCAACGACTGAGCAAGATACCTGTACTCAAATCACTCTTCAGAAGCTATCATCAATGGCTTAAAAAAAATTATGCATGAAAACAACACATGTTACAGTGTTCCCATGAACAGTAACACCAATGAAAATTAACCCCAAAGTCTTTCTTTATTATCTAGAAAATGATTACACAAGAGCTTTTTACATAGCACATGACTTAGAGATGGGATAGATCGACTGACAAATGACTTCCTATTTAAAGATAAATCCTCCAACGACTAGTTCGAGTGATCCTCATCAAAACAATCTCGACCTTTGATGAAGATTAAAATTTTTCTTAATCTCATCCGTCGAAATATTTAATTCTTAAGGAAATTCGATTTTTTCAATTAAATGTATTTTAATTAACTCAAAAATTAAATTTTTGAGTAAATTTCCCCAAAATTTTGACTTTAACATAACTGAAGGGATCAAAAGTTTAAAATTTATCAAAATAATTAATTTACCTTAGTCCCTAGACCTCTTAAAATTTAATGTTTAAGGACCAACGAATTTCGTCTTTGGAGAATTTAAATTTACCTAGGACCTAGAATTAATTAAATTTCTGGCTTAGGATTTTAATTAATTTTCTGGTTAGAAAATTTAATCAATTAACCTATGAGGGGATAAATTATTTTTCCAACCCTCAAGACACTTGACATCATGTTTTTCATATTTCTTTTACATCATAAAGGTGAAAACCTATTTGTAATAGACTCTCATAGACTACCCATTTCCGTGACACAAATATAATCCAACAAACCAAGTAAATTGTAATAAAATAACCTAACCAAATAGTTAGGATTATTCTCAAATCATTTTTACATAGACTCGATCTAAAACACTAGGACTCACCTAAGATCTCAGTGACAAAATCCATTTCGACTTTGGGGTAAGACTGAAGGAAAACTCTGCCGGCCATCTGAGAATGGATCGGTGAGACAAAAAACCTCCCAGAATGTAGATTGTCACCAGAAAAGTAGGTTTACCTAGGCCATTACATATATGACACAGATCTGCTGAGATTATTTACATCATATACATGCAGAATGGGTTTACATTATAACATCTTGGAAATCAGGCTGATGATGATAACTAAGCTGCACAAACACATCGATCAGGTGCTATCCCTTTTGCGAAAATAGGGGGTGTACTATTATGGGTCGTTGACATGTAGTGGTCAACAGGAGGTATAGTGGAAGAATCTCCTGATAAAAGTTCGATGGCAGAGTTGCTTGCAGGTCAGTGTTGACATGTCAGAGATTTGCCTAACCCTAAAACTAAGCCATAAAGGCACAATGTAAGCTTTGTGTTGATATTTAACTACATCCCACGATAAAAAGTGAGGTATTGACACCTAGTTTTGTTGAATCATTTTTAACCATCACACTCGTTTGAAGCTATGCACAATGGTTGACAACTTATTATATTAAAAACTTTAGTTGAGAATGGACATTGCAATGTGTTTGAGTGACAAGTTCCACTTTAATTTTGATTTTAAATAAATTGTCAAATTGTCGCACTGTTTACATATTCTGGTGACCAATGCCAGAATCTAGTGGAAAGATTGAGAGATGTTCATAAAGAATCATTATGTTGAATATGTTAGTTTTATATAGTTTATTATAGTCATTTTTATTTTTGAGATCATAACTCATTCAAATTAAGATTCGGAAGATGTTGGACAATCACAGTTCAGAGACACCTTTTTGAAGGCATGAAAACTTCATTGATATATCTTTGATGTTCAAAAACCCTATTATATATTTTCAAGTTGATTATTCTATGCTTAGTTCACTTGTGTATTGCCAATTTGAGCTAGGGTTTGATTGTTTGAGCAAAGAAAGGTTTGATGGTCTCAGAGCATTGAGAAGATAGAATACATGTCGTTATGATTGGAAAGTTCTATTCATACTATTGTAGGATTGATGACCTAAGGTTTGTGCCAAAATCTACATCCATTAGAGTTTGATGATATTATTGCAGATCTATTGAGGTTGTCTAGCTAGGGTTTGGTTTAGTAGTAGATTTGATTGTGCATGTGACTACCAAGAATTTCACAGAGGTATTGTGGTTGTCCAGCTAAGGTTTGGTACAACAACAGATTTGATTGTGCATGTGATTACCAAGAGTTTGACAGAGGCACATTGAGCAGGTTTATTGATATGTGTGGACAGTTGATAGATGCTAGGGCTTTCAATGTTTGTTTGACCTAAGACTATGGTTGATGACATGTTGATATGTTGATTGAGTAGAGGCAAGTTTGATTGACCAAAGATTGCATTGTAGGTTGTTTTGTATTGATATCGAACATAGGTGGATCTAATTTGAAAATCATGAAACACAGTCTGCCAACTAATTAGGGTGGTTGGGTGGTGCTAGGGTAGGCTTGAGCCTGCATAGTGTTATAAAATGTAACTAGGTTCGGTCTTCATAATGACATGTAATTATGATCTTTGTAAATGATGAAAAGAAAAGAATAAAATTGTTTTTGTAATGCCTTACTTCATGGGTTACATGAGCAAGAGTTTTTATCTAGTTGGCATCCATTGAGAACCATAGGATTTATCATTAGAGTCAAAGAGTCAATATCGTGTATGAAGAACCCTTCTTGGGATATGTCAAATTTGTATGAGTCTATAATAGCCCTCCAACGACAAGCACAAAGTCTTCCTCTTCATTTCGACTTCAAGTCAAAGAAACTAACTCATGTCTTCTTCTCATTATGGAGACACACTGGTTCATAAACTCACGTCGACTTATATATATGGACATACCACTATATATAGCAACCTCAGCCTATTCTATAGTCAGAGTTTTCGGATATGTTTCTCTGATTTTTGTGGTCATAGAGACAAAATTTCGCATGGATAGTGGAAGAATATAATTCGGATATCTCTGTGATTTTGGGTAAACATAGCAGTGATAAGTTCGATGTGATCATAGGAAGGAGAAGGGACTGCGAGGTTCTGTTTGGGGATGATCTTAGTCAACAGTAGTTCGGATCCCTGTCTAAGTTCAGATAGATGTTACAGTGACGAGAAAAGGAACAGAAGTTTGGATTACAGTGACAAGGGTGTCTTATGTTTGGTGCTGCACAAGAGGAAGGTCACATGTGTGTAACAAGATCTCATCATTGTTACAAGGAAGAAGGACTCGGTGGTGTCTCAAAGGGCAGCAATATGTCTTCAGGATTCGGTGTTACTGCTAGAGGAGAAGTTTGATATCCTTGACAAACACAGTGATCACAATTGGGTGTCATCACATATAATGCGAAATCTGAAGTAGAAGGAACTGAGAAAGAGTGAACGAGAAGATGGAAGAGGACGCGTGTCTTGGTCTTGGAGAGTCTACTAGGTCAAGGGTCTTGGTCTTGGTATTCGTTAATTGGAATCTCTATAAGAAGAATTTGTGCAGGTTTTTCTCTCAAAGAGTGAGAGGTTTTGGCCCTGGCTAATAGACTACATGCTGTGTCTCTTGTCTATTTATGTTTGTGCATTGGTAGTTGTTTGATGAAGAAGAACACTAATAACTTAAACAAAGAAAAGATCATAATCCAATGAAGTAAAAGATACTCACAAGCAATTACTAATCTAGAGAAATCACCTTAATTATAATGCCCTAGATTTCTCAACACATAGGACGTCAGAGCGTCCTTCCAGTTGTAGCTGGTAAATAGGGTGTTGGAGCATCCTTCAAGTTGGAGCCTGTAAACCAGGGCGTTGGAGTGTCCTTCCAGTTGCAGCTGGTAAACCAAAGTGTTGGAGCGTCCTTCAAGTTGGAACGTGTAAACTAGGAGCCTCCTTCAGTTGGAGCTGAAAATCTTGATGTAAATTTGATTGAAGACAAATATTAGGAAGTGTTCAGTGATTTTTCTCTAGTAAGGGTTTCCACCTAAATATCTGTTGTCTATTTTTATTTGTGCATTGTAGAATGATGTTGCTTACTGTTGATTTATTTTTCATCTGATGATGATGTTAATTAACGCTCCATGAAGTTAAAAATATACTAAGTGAACAAAAATATTGATTCACCCCCCTCTTAGTATTTCCAGCACCTGAGTCCATACTAGAATGCCCTTAAAACATTAAATGTACACACTTACAAAATGGTTAATGTAGCTCACAGTAGATGACCTACCTGTATTGAATGACCAAGCTGGATGAATCAATGCACTGACCAAAGAGTGGACGAGAGGCATCTCAGGCTGGCTATTTGTGGGTTATGATAGGACTGTTGGCTAGCAAACTGCATCATAGGAAAAAAAATCTCCTCGGGTTACCCAGACATGTGGATGAGTAACAGGCCCCAGCCCTTCAAATTTGTTAGTCTTTCCACACAGGTTGGCCCAAACTCTTAGATTTATTATTGCCCCTGTATTTGATCTAAACAAAGGCATACTGTTGAAGCTAACAATCCATAATTAATGGTAACAACTTGCCTCGTTCTTCTGTTTGCTAACCATGCCATGACAACCTATATGAAGGAAACCATTTCTGCCAGTCTGTTTACCCCAAAAGTTCTTCATAACAAGTACACTCCTTAACATGAAGATCAATCTTCATCACCGCTGCTTGCCAATTCGCACAATACCAAGAAATGACCCTTTACAAAGATAAATGTTGATTTTGGGGTAGCATCGGATGTGCTCTAGCCACAAAAATTGGTGGAGAGGCTAAAGCATGTGAGATCTCCAAGACCCAGCAATGGTTTGGGCAGAATCTAACTAGTTTGGAAGATATTAAAATAATTAATATTTTTAATGGAATCCCTAAGTCTAAACTTAGGGAAAACAAAATATTAATGTGAATTAATATAAAACTGAGTTAAAATGGTTCAAAAGACATGGATCAAGCCAGATCTAATCTTAGCTGTTGATTAGGGACTTAATCTCGGTCATTGAATTGTCAACGAGAAAAGTATAAGAAGAGGCTTAAGGGTCAGTTGGAGAACACACTGAGGGAGACCAGTCAATTCGATTTCTGGAACGGGGTTAGCTGAGAAATTTGAACTAGTGGTCTGGAGAGCAACAGGAGACAGCAAGTACGGAGCAGAGAGTCAGGATCAGCAATAGAAGACCAGCGCAGAGGTAATTGAGGCAAACGAAGGGCCTTTCAGGCAGATGAGGTAGCAGGAGACTCCTCAATCACTAGAGGGCCTGCATGGGTGACGCAAAGAGGCCCAGGGTTGACGTAGACAAGCAAGGGCTGACGCAGAGCATCTGGGAGTTACGCAGAGGTCAGCCAGGCTAACGCTGGGATTGGGAGAAGTGCTGGAGAATTTTTCTCTCTGTTGGGTAAGCCAGTTTGGCACCCGATTGTATTGAAGATTTGCTGAATAATAAAATCCTCCCTTGCTGCACCGGTTTTCCCACATTGGGTTTTTTCTGGGGACTGTTGTCCAAAATATCTGTGTCGATGTGTTGATTCTTGAGAATGTGTTTGTTTTTGAATTATGGTGTGATATCTGTAGCAAAATTTATTTTAATGTTTATTGAAGGAATTTCATAAATAACTTATTGAAAATAAGTAGGCAAAGTAAATCAGAGGTTTCAATGATAGAATTTTCACATGGTATCAGTGCAAGTAATCAGAGATAGGAAGGGAAAATCAGTTATGGGTCGAGACCATGATGCAGAGGCATCCACGTCAGGGGACTCACACAAATTTTCAAAAAATTGCACAAGAGATTTCGATTTCTCCATGTTGCCTCCCAGGATGGAAGAAGAAGTTGCTTGTATGACTAGTTCTGCATCATCAGAAGTATGGTATATAGACAATGGAGCCTTTTGGCATATGACGGGAATCAGGGAATGCTTTTCAGAGTATCGAGAAGAGAAGATGAACTTTCAGATCACCATGGGGAACAAGGCAAAGTGTACTCCAGTAGGGAAGGGTACCATAGTTTTTCAAACAAAATCTGGAGAACGGTTCCGCACTACAAATGTGCTACATGTACCGGGATTGGGGATGAACATACTTTCCGTGTCACAACTTCAAGGCAAGGGCTATGACGTCTACTTCATCAAGGAGAAGGTATACGTCAAACACCTGAGCTGGAAAAAGAAAGTGCAGATCGGGATCAAAAGTAACAGGTTGTACAGATTACAACTATAATCACTAATGGCACTAATAGGAAGTCATGGAGACAAGGACTTGAACAAACTATGGCGCAAAAGAATGGGACATTTGCACCATGGGGCTCTGAGAATTCTCAGGGGCACTGTAACAGGAGTTTCAGATCTTAGTACAGAACGAAATGATGTATGTAGAGGATGTGCTCTAGGAAAGTATGCCAAGGCAGCATTTCCTAAGAGTAAACACAGGACCAAGAGTGTACTAGGATTGATACACTCAGATATCTGCGGACCTATGTCCACCAAAGCTCTTAGTGGTGTCGAGTATTTCCTTACCTTCATTGATGACCACTGAAGGAAAACTTAGATCTATTTTCTGAAAACCAAGGATGAGGTTTTTTGTCGATTCAAAGAGTTCAAGGCTCTGGTGGAGAATTTGACTGGGAAGAAAATAAAATTTTTGCGCACAGATAATGGAGGAGAGTATGTCGATAAGGAATTCATTGACTTTTGTGCTAAGGCATCAGAAGAGAGTAGACAGCTCCGTACAATCTGGAGCAGAATGGAGTAGTAGAAAGGAAGAACAAGACTATTGTAGAAGCAACTAGGGCCATGATGTATGATTAGGATATGCCAAAATTCCTGTGGGCAGACGCATGCAACATAGCAGTCTATGTTCAAAATAGGACTCCTCATCGGGCGTTGGGCAAGATTACTCCAGAGAAAGTTTTCACAGGGAAGACGCCTGAAGTCGGTCATTTTAGGATATTTGGGAGTTTAGCATATTGCCACATACCTGAGGAAAAGAGGAAGAAACTGGATCAAACCACGGAAAAGGGATATCTAGTGGGATATAGTGCGAATGCTAAGGCATACAAAATCTATCTTCCTGGGAGCAAGAAGGTAGTGGTTCAATGAGATGTAAAGTTCATGGAGGATAGGGCTTTCAAAAAATATCATGAGATGCCTTCCAAGGAGCAGTCAAAAGAAGCGTCATTGGTTAAACCTCTTCAACCAATAGAAGTAAAGAATTCTTCCTCAGATCAAGAAGATTCACAGGATGAGGAGGAGCTAATAGAGGCACCTGCTGGCAGAGGAAGAACTAGCAAGGAACTTCGTCAGATTCTGGGAGATGCATACGACTTCATTGGTGCACCAAGAAACAATAAGAGGGAGTGAAAACAGCCAGATAGATATCAGGCATTAGTAGCGCAGAATGGGGAGCCTGCCAGTTTCCAGGAGGCAGAATATACGACGGCGAGCACAACTTCATGTGAGGCCATATGGCTTAGAAAATTGCTTGTGAACCTATTCAGAAGGAAAATAGAGGCGACCAGGATCATGTGCGATAATCAAAGTTGCATCAGGCTCTCTGAGAATCCAGTGTTTCATGATCGTCAAAGCATATTGATATCCGATGTCACTTTGTCAGAGACTATGTCCAACGAGGAGTTGTACAGTTGAGCTACACTCCTACAGGAGAACAGGTGGCAGACATCCTCACCAAGGCCCTTGGAAGGGCAAAGTTTGATTACCTCATGGAAAAGATGGGAATGATAAAGAACCCATTTCAATCGCAGAAATGGGGGCGATAGCAACATGGATGCAGAGGGAGTTGCAGTGCAGACGCAGTGTTGGGAGAAAAGGACCAACAGCAGCATAGATGTAGAGGGAGTTGTCGTACAGATGTAACAGTGTCAGTAGCAGAGCCATGGGCAGCAGTACAGGATGCAGTAGTGTAGAGGATGTTGGGCAAGGAGGCTTGGCATCAACATAGGGACCTATGCCGGATGAGCAGGATACTCAGTAAGGAGTATTACTAGAGCACAGTCCTCGCTAAGAGGGAGTGCTTATTTTGGGGTAGCATCGAATGTGCTCTAGCCATGAAAATTGGTGGAGAGGCTAAAGCACATGAGATCTCCAAGACCCAGAAATGGTTTGGGCAAAATCTAACCAGTTTGAAAGATATTAAAATAATTAATACTTTTAATGGAGTTCCTAAGCATAAACTTAGGGAAAAAAAAATATTAATGTGAATTAATATAACACTGAGTTAAAATGGTCCAAAAGACATGAATCAAGCCAGATCTAATCTTAGTCGTTGATTAGGGACTTAATCTTGGCTGTTGAATTGTCAACGAGAAAAAGTATAAGAAGAGGCTTGAGAGTCAGTTGGAGAACACACTAAGGGAGACTAGTCAGTTCGATTTCTGGAGTGTGGTTAGCTGAGAAATTCGAACTAGTGGTATGGAGAGTAGCAGGAGGCAGCAAGTACAGAGCAGAGAGTCAGGATCAATAACAGAAGACCAGAGCAGACGCAGGAGAGGCAGACATAGGGCCTTTCAGGTAGACGCTGAGGCAACAGGAGACTGTGCAGTCACTAGAGGGCCTGCATGGGTGACGCAGACAAGCAGGGGCTAACGCAGAGTGTCTGGGAGTTACGCAGAGGTCAGCCAGGCTAACACTAGGACTGGGAGAAGTGTTGGAGAATTTTTCTCTCTGTTGGGTAAGCTAGTTTGGCACCCGGTTGTATTGAAGAATTGTTGAATAATAAAATTCTCCCTTGCTGCACCGGTTTTCCCACATTGGGTTTTTCCGGGGACTATTGTCCAAATATCTGTGTTGATGTGTTGATTCTTGTGCATTTGTTTGTTTCTGTATTATAGTGTGATATCTGCAGCAGAATTTATTTTAATGTTATTGAAGGAAATTAATAACCTATTGAAAATAAGTAGGCAAAGTAAGTCAGATGTTGCAGTGATAGAATTTTCACAATAAACAAAGAGACCATAGGGCATCTTGTGATGCTGACCTTCGGCATATCATCTCATACAAACAGGTGCTGATGATTGCAAGAGCATTGAGGTCTGAAGAAACTTGCCCATTAGATCCTGATCCGTTCAAGGGTTTGTTTCAGAAACTTAATCATGAACCACATCTGGGTGAAACAATCCAGACTACAGTCCTTTGAAATCTCCATCTATGCCAAATCTGCCATAAATGGTCTCTGAATGCATCTCCAAACACCAGGACAAGTCCCTGTGTTAACAGGTGAGCGAGAAATATTTTTGAAGCATTTCACAGATCCAGTCTAAAGGGTCAATTCAGTTCGACCCTTTAAAACCATGCCTTTAAAACATGTGACTAATTTGATCTAGTATATTCTGAGGGTTAATACCAGGGTACTACAATATATTGACAATTCCTTTTGAGTTTGCCAATTGGATTTACCAATTGGATTTATTATTAGTTGACCCATAAGCACTCATATAAAATTCGGTTGTGGAAAAGATTAAGATTTTTGTTTTGGAAATTAGGAGAAATGTAACTTCCATAATATTGTGGATAAAAGTTTCAAAATAAAACAGGATTCCTTCACAAATTGTTGACAATACATAAACATGGACTGAAAAAAACAATGAGAATTCCCACAGTTATTAATGAAGAACATATTTCTAAGCAAGGAATATCTATTTATGAAATGAAGACATCATCCTCTTGCTTGTTTTCTACAGAGTCTTTTCCAAATGACATCTTCAAAACAAAGGATCAACAATTCTATACACATTAAATAACACTTTTAATGGAGTTTAGAAGAAATTTGAGGCCTGCAATGTAGAAGCTGACTATTAATTACCATAATGTAAAAAAAAGAAAAAAAAAAGGAGCGAGAAACCAGCATAGATCTATTTTTACCTCAGATCTTTTACATGTTAAGAGATTTGCATCTCAGTTTCCTTTTTATTCCTTTAGTTGCTTATAGATCTGGGGTTGAGATAGAAATATTCTAATTTATCTTCAGTTAAAGCTTAACTGGAAAGGAGCAGTGCTTTCGTTGACCAAAAATCAACCATGGAACCACTTGTATCCAAAATCCATAAATAGTCAAAGTGAAGAAAGAATACTGTTCACGACATCCAGATAAAATAATTCAATTCTGAGTTTGAGTGGAAGATTCCATGCTGAATATGAGTATGGAAATTCCATTGCCAAATTCAATGCCAAACTTGCAAGGTGTTATTAATATCAAGAGGGAGTATCATTTTTGCCCATGCTTGAAGTTAGAACAATCTTGAGAAAGGAGGGTTTGTTAAATAGCTATACAGTAGTTATAGATAAATATAATGGTGTATATAGTTGTGACCATAAGAACGGATCATCGTGTCATCCTGTGATATAAGCATAGTATGAACAACGCTAATACTAACAGATGAGAACATAAGAGAGCAAGTATGCAAGCATTAGAAAGGAGATTGCTGGAACTGTACATACATGGCATTCATTTATTTTACTGTATAGAGAGTCCAAAATGGTGGGGAGAGTGATGAAACTTGACCTTGTCTCCAGTAAAATACAGTAAGTGGGTGAGTGAGTAATTTAGATTAAGTCACCAAATAGAAAGGATAAAATGCAAAATAGAGAAGTACAACTATAATACAGGTTAACACATGTTCAGTAAACTAAGTCTCATCACCCTGCACAAGCAATATATTTGAGATGCCAGTACCTTTCAACATATCCTTTCATTTCAGATCTTGGTGTGTGTGTGTGGGTGTAAATTCTTACTGCTGAATTCATTGTCTGCCAATAGTGAAATGCTCCAGATTCTTTGGTTGGACATAATATGTTTCTTATCACTGGAGTCAATTCCATCTTAACGTAGATGCTTGTAATACTTTCGTTAATAATGATGTGCACTTATAGAGGTTATCCTAACAATGTTCTTTTGGAACTTTTTTGAAAATATTGCCTCTATTTCCCAACAGTGGTAGCATTTTACTAGACTTCAAACATTCTGGTCATATCTAGTTACTGGTATGATTCTTGTCATCTTTCTCCTACCTTGGCTTCTAATGAGTGCAAAAGTTGTTACTACATTTGTCGTGGCTGTCATTGTGCTGTCTGTACATGATAAATATGCTTTTATCTAATCATGAATATTATGGCCCTGATTAATATTTGTACCTTCCTAAATCAAAAGCAATCTGAAAATTTTGCTAGCTCATATATAATTGTGTTGCTTGTAATATAGGTAGTGCAAAATCAGCGGAGAGTTCTCACAGTCAAATACCCAGAGCCTACAGTTCTTGGTCTAGAGTTTTTGAAAAGTTGCAGTAGCCAGGCAAGCTTAGATGGAGTACAGACATTGCATCTGTTTCCTGAAGGCGATATGCTCCAGGCAATGGAAATGCCAGAATTAAACTTTCAAAGAAGTCGTGAATGGGGAAGTGACTGGGCAGACCCAGAAATCCGTCAGCAACGCCTAAAAGGTAGAAAAAGGCGAGGAAGGAAGCGTAAGAGAGTATCAAGAAAGTCAAGGCCAGATTCAAATACTGTAAGGGGAAGACTATCTGCAAAGCTGTCAAGGAAAAATCATTGACAGCATAACCAAGGAAAATTTGTGAATAAATAAAGGAACTGATGGTAACATGCAAGTCAACATTTAATAATGACCTAGAAACCTTCATATTTTCATTCAGTAGAGGCAAGAGATAGATGCATTGAAGACCACTGTATCATGAAGAACTATATGAACTAACGTGGTACAGAAGGGATGCAATCTCTTTTAAGAAAGTGTGAAGAACAACAGAAAGAACCTACATTTGTTTGGATGTGAAGGTAGATCTATCCAACTACAATCTTTCTGTTCGCCTTTTGTGGATATCAGTCCATCCAAGATTAATATGAATTAGTGTTTGTACTATGTAGCATGTATTTTGAGTTTAACTGAAGGGCTTTATTAAAATTTGGTGAAACAACTTCAAGCGACTAATGTCAATCTATTAGTTACTTGAATGGAAAAGATGGTAAAAGGAGAACAAGGAGGAAGGCCCTGCTTTTACTTGAAGCCGTAGCTGAAGCACTTGTCTCCTTAGTAGGACCTTGAAATGGTGATTTTGTAAGCAACCTGGAACCAGTTTTCAATGTAATGCTAAATAGCAAGCAAAATGATGTAGAAAATACTGAATAAGGTGATGTTTTTGCAACATTTATAAAAGTTAGAAGACCAGAAGGCTAGTTTACAGTTCTACTCACTCCAAGGATGCATGGTCAAGCTTTTTCAGGATTTGGATGTGAGAATGGATTTTACATGCTTGTTAGAATTGTAAGATTGACTAAGCCAAGCATGGAAATATCTTTATGATATCTGAATGGTTGGCCATTCAGCCGAGACAGGTTAGGCATAAACCATGTGCTTATATTTTGTCTCAATTCTTTACGTCCACAAATTCTTTTGTTCAATTTGTTTCACTTTTATTTCCCATGGCTGTTTAAAAGGTGATAAATTTTCTGATGATCAGTGACCCGTACTTAAAGACCCTTATGCTAGTTTGGATTTTTATCATTTTTGGCACCGATGTTCTCAGTTATTTTTTATCTGGATTTGTTGAAGTGTATGTGAGATTATACTCATGTATGGCTAAGCGTGGTTCAATGTGTAAAAAATGTCAAATCTCCCACACAATGTTTGTCGATGTGGTGATAAATACAAAACCAACCAATTTAGAAGTGCAAAATAAAGCATAACATTCCTTTGCAAGCCTCTTATTTCCTCAATTACCATGCTATTTCTATGCTTGAACAAACTTTTGTTTTATCACAAAATTTTATCTCGGAGCCACAAAAGAAGAAGATAACACTTCCACTTACTATTTTGGAATTCATAGTAATAAAAGAAAAATTGATTGCCACAAAACATAAGAAACAAAGAACAAAAGAAAAGAAAACTAGCATATTGAATGATTTTGGTGTTTCTTTCATGGTTTTCAAAAAAATTCTTCAAACTTTGAGTCAGTTTTGTAGAACCTAAGGTGTCTTGATAAGTGTATATGATATGAATACCAAGGTCATTAGATTTTGAAGTAATTGCATGTGGTGATGCACAAAGAGATGTATTCAATAATTTTTGGTTCATCATATATTTGAATTTGTAGGAAAAGAAAATAGTATTATCAAGTACTGTTTTGTGTTTTATATTAATACGTTGAAACTACCATAGTGACGATTCTTAGTTGTTCATAACTTTCCTGAATTTTGGATTGAGTTTTGTACAGGGAAAGGTCTCATGATAAGTTTATATGGTATTGATACTTGGCTTATTGGCTCAATAAATATCTAATAAATGCTCAATAAGCTTAAAGTTGCATTTAAATAATTTTGGTTTATGGTTATAAAGACAAATAAGGAACAAATAATTACTCCAAAATATTATAATGGAAACGTTTCTAAGTAGGATTTCATATAGTGACGATATTGGTTGCTATTAGGGTTCTTCACATCTCACTTATTTCAAAAGCTTTCATAATCTAGTGATGCACTTTACATTTTGATATCTATAACACCCAGACCTTCAATCTCATCTAGAATGTAGCTTATGTTCCAAAACTTTCATAATCTAATGTTGCACTTTATATTTTGATATCTATGACACACCTCTCAATCTCATTTTGCTAATCTGGAAATTGATATTGGGCTAGTAAGAAAATTGAAGTAAATTGCTCTTAAGTATAGAACATACCATTGTTATCTAAATTTAACATGTTATCAGAGTTGAGGTGAAGACAAAGCCCAAGCAAAAGTGAAAAGAGAAATCACTGAGATTTGTTGGACAAGGACAAGAGTCAATGGCCTCCACATCCCACTTCAAATCGAATGACAAGCTCAATGATAAATCTGATTGATGAATCTAATGTTGTTGATAACAAGCAAAAATAATGTTATCTTATATCTGCACTCTCTACTACCTCTCCTCCGGATACCTTGGGAAATTGGTTGATTGATAGTGGTGCCTCAAGTCACTTCACTGAATATAAGGAAATTCTTTCAAATCTGATTGAAAATGATACAAATTTGGAAATTATCCTAGGAGACAATGCCACCTATCCCGTGAAGGGAGTTGGGAATGTTACTCTTCAATTGAATCAAGGTAACACCATTCATCTACAAAAAGTATTATATGTACCCGATTTAAAGAAAAACTTGGTAACTATCTCGCAATGGAGGACAAAGGATTCAAGGTGGCATTCATCGATGGAAAGGTACGTGTGTGGAATACAAATTTCAAAGATGCATTCACACATGGATTCATGGTTGATAGCCTATATCAAGTTGGAGAAAGTCCATTGGGAGCTATGTCTTGCAACACATAACTTCAATTTGAATTATGGCATCAGAGGTTTTCTCATCTACATTATAAGGCTCTACTTGATGTGAGGAAGATGATGACAGGTATGCCCGAATTTAAAGTAGAACATGAAGGTGTTTGTCAGGGGTGTGCCGAAGGAAAGCATACAAAGGGACCATTCCCCTCTAGTGATAGTAAGACTATTGATATATTGCAATTGGTTCATTCTGATCTATCTGGTATGATGCCGGTGAACTCTTTGGGAGAATATTTATATTATGTTATCTTTGTGGACGATTTTTCTCGCAAGACTTGGATTTATTTATTGAAGAAGAAGGATGAAGTATTCTCATGGTTCTGTTCTTTCAAAGCTTTGATCGAAAATCAAATAGGGAAAAATATCAAAATATTGAGGACTAATAAATGAACTGAATATAAATCTAATGAGTTCAATAAATATTGTAGAGAAACTAGCATTAAGAGGGAGACTACTACCACATATACTCCTGAGAAAAATGATGTTGCTGAAAGGAAGAATCGGTCTATCATAGAAGCCACCCGTGCCATGCTTCATGATCAAAGCCTTTTGAAGTTCTTATGGGCCGAAGCTGCCAACACTGTCGTGTATGTTCAAAATAGATGCGCTCGTCAAGCATTGGACTCCAAAACTCCTGAAGAAGTTTTCACCGGTAAGAAAATTGATGTTTCTCACTTTAGAATTTTTGGGAGCCCCGTATATTTTCATGTGCTGAAAGAAAAGATAACAAAATTGGTGAAGCTAAGATTTACAAGAAGTGAAGTTGATCCACACCTTTATTTTCAAGTTAAGAATGATAAACCTCTCATTTTGATACTTTATGTGGACGATCTCTTTCTGATAGGTGAAAACCCTCTTATTCATCAATGTAAGAGGGAGTTGGCTTTCGAATTCGAGATGAAGGGCCTATGATTGATGCATTACTTCTTAGGGTTGGAGGTTTGGCAAAAGCTAGGTGAGATTTTCCTTTCTCAAGGAAAATACATCATGAAGCTACTTGAAAGATTTGGGATGGTGGACTGAAAGTCTGTGACTACTCCAATAGAACTTAACTTCAAGAAGTTATGCAGAAGTGTTGTTGGGTTCGATTTGGGAAATCCTTCTGAGTATCGTCAACTCGTGGGGGGCCTAATGTTCTTAGCGAACTTCTGTCTGGACATATGTTTTGCAGTGAACACATTGAGTTAGTTTATGGTCGAGCCTCATCACATACAATGGATTGCTGCCAAGAATCTCTTGAGATATCTCTGGGGCACAATCACCTATGGACTGAATTACACCACCGAGAATGTGAGGCTTCATGGTTTTTCTGACACTGAATGGGTTGACAGTGTGGTGGATCGTAAGAGCACATCTGGATGTTGCTTCTCTCTAGGTTTTGCTTCGATATCATGGATGAACAAGAGGAGAAGTTGGTTGCCTTGAGCATCGCTGAGGCTGAATACATTGTTGCTAGTATGGCCTCCTATGAAGCTGTTTGGTTGAGGAAGCTCTTTAATGAGCTATTTGGACATGTGTTGGATACCACCGTGATCTATCGCGACAACCAAAGTGGAATTCGCCTTTCTGAGAATCTTGTGTTTCATGACTACTCCAAGCATATTGATATCAGGTACCACTTTATCCAAGATATGGTACAACAGGGAGCAATAAGACTCCGTCATATTGGGACTGATGATCAGGTTGCAAATATTCTTATGAAGCTCTTGGGGAAGGTCAAATTCTTAACCTTTTGTGAACGACTTGGAGTTGTGGAGAGACCCTCTTATGAGGGTCCCATATGAGATGGATGTTGAGATTTGGGATCTCTGAGGCACTTGGGGTACTTCTTGGAGCAACAAGCGACCATAGGGTGATTGGTTCACCTCCCCCTAGTGATGCACAATGTACAAGGTGAAAGGTTCATGTTCCCCTGTGATACCCCATGTTGAGATATGCATAGGATGAGTGGTTCACCTTCTCCTATGGCATATGAGCAGGATGAGTGGTTCACCTTCTCCTGCCAGTACATCCTACCCATGCAGTCTGGGACTCATGGGAAGTACCTCTCATCTGGCCAATGAGTAGGGAAATGAGGATAGGGACCATAGTACTACCGATGGACACATCGTGTACTACCGTACTCCCTATGCTAGGATGTTTGATATTGATCTGGGATCAATGGAGACTAACTTTGGGTCAGTGGAGAGTAGTATGATACACTCTCGATTATTGGAGACTGACTTCAGGTCAGTGGAGAATGGTATGATACATTCTTGATCATTTCCTCTTCATTATTTCTTCATGGTTCAACAGAGCAGAGCAAAGTAGGGATGATAAGGATGGTACAAATTGTCAGATGGTTTGGTAGGTGGAGTTCCTCCTAGTTGAGAGGGAGTGTTAAATTTGGCAACTAGGGCCAAACTCCACTTTGGACAACTCATATGATGCAACTAATATTTTTATTAGATTCCTCTCTCTGAGATATGTATGATTGATCTAATGATTATCTCATTCTGACATGTACAAATGGAATTATGAATTTATTTTGTTTATGGACAAATTGTCAAGGTCAACAAACAAACTAATGTAGGTTCAAAAGCCCAACAGTCATGCCTATTCATCCTCAACATTGCATATAAATAGAAGGCTCATTTGCCTCATTTGGACATCACTCACCTTCTCATCCATCTCTCTCTCCTCATCTCATTGGGTACGGATTTCAGGACAACTTCTCTCCATAACATGCGAAGAAGAAGAAGACATTTCTCTGCATTGACCAAATTTCATGAAGGGTTTTGACCAGCATTGACTAGCCAATGTTGACTTGTTTGACTGCGATTTTTGTGGGATTATTTCTGTTTGGGTAGGTCGCATTTCTAGGCACAGAAATCGAGGTAGTCCATATTGTTTGAAAAGTGTTGACTACAGAAGGGTTTCACTGCAATGTTGACTTGCGTTGACCAAGTTTGACTAAGTTTTGCAGAACTATTTTGTGCTGATTTGGATGACTGTTGGAGGTCAAATTTTTCCCTGTTGACTAGCGTTGACTTTCTGGTTAGGGCTTTTTGTGGTATCTGTTTGACTAGACATATTTCACTTTGATTGGGCAAGTGAATATTACATATTGTACTCTTTCCCTTTGCTGAACTTTTGAAGAATAATAAGAAGAATTGCTCAAAGGGTTTCCTCACATTGGGGTTTGTCCCTGGCTGACACCATATCTTGTGTCCTCTTGTCTTGGCTTGTCTTCTACTATTATTGTTTATGTTCTATCTGCATTTTACTGTCATGTTAATGTGATTGCTAATCTGAAATTGATATTGGGCTAATAAGAAAATTGAAGTAAATTGTTTTTTAGCATAGAACATACCATTGTTATCTAAAATTAACACATTTAGAATGCAACTTATGTTCCAGTTGATTTGATGGAGCCCTTTTCTACTCTCCAAGCTTATTCCGTTTTGATATGGATGATACTTCCACTTGAAGTGATCAAGAGAAGTCTCTATGTAGTCATGTGAGCTTGTTATAAAAAGTTTCAAGTCATAATATGGTTTTGAACTTTTAAGTGAAGAACTTATAGGAAAATGATGATTATCACAAACATGTTGGTAAGTTGTTTATGTGATCTAAAGAATCTATAGTAAAATAAATGTTCCATACAACTAATATGGTTTTGAACTTTTAAGTGAAGAACACACAAGAAAATGATGATTATCTCAAACACATTGTTAAGTTGTTTTATGTGATCTATAGAATCTATAGTAAAATAAATGTTCCATACAACTTGGATAAATAATAGAAAAGTGATTGCTTTTGTTGCAGCATTCCAAGTGTATGGTGTTGTGAAAGGGAAGAGATTCATAACCTTAAACCCTAGACATCCAACCCCCTCCCCCTAAAGGAAACATGTAAATTTTACTTGTATCATTTTTCATAATTTGTTGTAATGAGCAATGTTACCCACCACTTCGTGGGTGATATCCCTAGGAGAAAATTTTCTCCATGATGGAGCTCAGTCGACAGCCAGCAGCTCCTTGCAAACTCCAGCTAGCTTGTTGTGTCATTTCTCTTCCACCTGAGCCAGCCATGTGGTCCCTCACCCACCTGTATTGATCATATGTTTGAAGGTGGGCCTCCCGAATCTAAAAGTATGTCCTGCCATTTGGTAATTGAGTATTAGGTTTACTTCTCATGGATACTTCTGGGTATGGATTGATGGGGGGATTTGGCGGAAAGGGTAGGCTTAGTTTGTGCTCTTGTCCCCTTTATCTCTTTTGTATGTTACCCTTGGATCTTAGCCTTGTGGGATCTCCTTTATTAACCATTTGGTTCTGGGGTGGTACTACATGGGAAAACCCGACTTTGGGTGTGTGGTCCCACTCCTTTATCTGCATATATTACTTCCTTTCCGCTCACTATATGCCCATTCATCATTTCTCCCACCTGCATCCACACTTCCATTCTAGATCCACATGGATCCAACCTCCCTATCCCCTTTCCCCACCTTGGGTTAGGACTAGAATGATGTCTTGAAGGTTGAAGCAGCTAAAAGAAAAAGGAAAAAACATAATTGGCCACATTTAATAGGAAATTATACCACAAAATGTAAGAGATGATTGGGAAAAAATTAATTAGATGTGGGCAAAAGCCAATACATGAACTCTACCCCAATCCATGGTCATCACCCTAGTTCCATAGGACCTAGATGAGCCTCCTTTATCATTCAAGAACCCTTGATTGTCCCAACCTCTGGAGGGCAATGAACTGCCCTGCCTAAAAGGGGGTAATCACTGTTATATCTTACACATCGTGCTCGTGTCCTTTAAGCCCCGTGCAGTTAATGAAAGAAAATTCATAAAAGGAAAAATACATATAAAGAAGGGTGGAAAAGTCAAGGCCAGGGCACCTCGTCTACCACGATTGCTCCCTCCTACACATTACATACGCAGGTGTGGACTTCACTTTATCAAGCTACTCCTATGCCCCAATATGTGGCATAGGGTTGGCCCTTTCATTCCCTATTCCATTCCACTTATTTATCGCTTGCCACCCCCATTAGAGGGATGTACCTTGAACATATTGTCCCCTTTATGGGCTGAAACCACCTAATAAGATACTTGGTTAACCCCCTTTGGAGTTTGGAGACACTAGCACATGCCAAAACCCAATACGGAAGGGCATGCCATTATGAAGTGCCCACTTTGTTATCCATGATTTGTCAACTCGTTTACCTGATTATTTTAATGAATGGTTGTACTGGAAGCCTAGGGGATGCATTGGATCTTACACAGGATTGCAGGTGGGGATTGCAGGTGGTTTCCATTTGGTTTTGGTCTCCCTATACGGGATCCTAACCTCGAAAGGTCTACATTGGCACATATAGGGTGTGCATAGAGAGCCACTGGCCTCCACAATAGCAGACAACACTCCACGGATCTTCATTGATGCTTTGAGTCTACTAGCGATCCACTTTTGGGATGATGGTGATATGCTTGGTACATTATGCCCAACAGACCCCCACAAGAGCCCCACACTCTTGGCAGGTGTCCCAGGACTTGTGCGATGTCATGGTATCATTCATTCCACCACTCGGACCCTTGCAGAGGATATACAAACATCTCTGATTCATATGGAGACCCATGGGGTCATTTATGTGCCCTTAGAGTCGTTGGGAGCACCATAGGTCTACTATTTGGAGAATAATGGTCCACCTTCTTGTCCATCATATTCTGAGGAATTTGTTCCTCAGTATGACACTTCAAGACATTATTAGGCCTTTGGAGGGCCCCACAACATGTACATATTATTATTTGGCCCCTTGTGAGACTTATTTTTACACTTCTGAGCTAGTTTGGTGGACTTGTCACCAATAGGGGTTTTATTTGCACATTATTTTATCATTAGGGGCTAATGTAGGCCCATAGGCTAATTCAAACTCCTTACAAGGCTATATAATGACATTAGATACATTCATCTGGATCATCACTTGACTTGGGATCTCCCTAATCATAGAGAACTTCGCATTTTTTCCTTGGAGGATATTTTTTGGAGATGGATGAATTTTGATGTATGGATTTGGGCTATTTTTCTTGTCTTGGAGCTTTGTCTTGCAAACAAAATGTTGGTTGGATATATTCTATAACATTATAAGTAAATTTTGACATTGTTATTCTTATTGTTGCATACTGCTAAAATTAGGGCTAGTTGCTGTATAATTGAAATGTGGAATTACGCATGGTTTAGATAATTTAATGTATGGGCCAATGTTATATGAATGAAATTCCCTAGAGATTATTTGTCTCGATAATATTGAATCATTTTCTTTGAAGTACAAATGCTTGAAGGTCACTTTTCTTTTCTTTCTCTCAACATTGGATGAAGCTCATTTTCCGAGCCTTCTTGATCAAGAAACCAAGTTCTTACTCATCATCATCCTTGACTCCATATCCCTAAGTGAATTAGGCATTGATCTCTCAAAAAGGGTGATCATTTTAACCCCTTTTTTTACCCTTTTCCCCTTTTTCCCTAGGTGTAGCTCCATTAGGTCACATAGAGCATCAATTTCCTGAGAATTGACCCAAGGAAAAATTTCGATATCCTACAACTACTGCGCTGGTGGGTCCCATCCCTCTCCTCCAAATTTGAAGAAATTCTAACAATGTAAATCTCTGGGAATCCTAAGCCCTAGCTCTAGGATCGAATTTTGCCTAGGCATCACCAAGGCTAGAGCTCAATAGGATCAATTCAACCTTTTGAAGTAACTATTCTTGTTTGCTCCTCTCTTTTCACCTTTTCTAGGATAAGAACATCATTGGTTGCTACATTCCATCTCCGAACCTGGACTTGGTCCACTTGGCCCTGTGTGGTGCCACTTCTTAATAAAGATAATTTGTTAAGGACCATTTGGGAATCCAAGTTCCCAATGATTAGAGGGATTGAGAACCTCGTCTATAAGCCTATTCCTTCTCCCTCAACCCTCCAATCCTCACCCCTTACCCCAGAGGACCAAGTCCCTTGCTTAAGGAGCAATAAAGTTCCATTCTTCACTCCATCCTTGGGAAAGGGTTTCTAGGGCCATTTTCCACCTATCCATTGACATAAACTTTACAAGTGACCCCTACACTACTGGGACTCCTCCCATCGGTAAAATTCTGTAAAGAGCAGGGAGACTTAGCTGTGGTGATAGTGGGCTAAACCTCCACCGTTACCCTTAACCTCGCAGTTTCCCTCTTAGGAACCCCTTTTAGGTCCCCTGTTGGTTTGAGCTGTAACATTTTTGGCACCATTGTTGGGGATACGAGACGTGTGTTTTGTTCCCTGTACGACATATTGACATATCATTATTGGCGACTCCATTGGAGGAACGAAGCCCTAGTTCTTCTTTGAGCTTTGAAGTTAATGCTTCTAGGGTGAAGCAAGCATCTATCAAGGCACCTCAATTCACCCTCTCGACTCCATTATAATCTTAATACGCAAAATAAGAGGGTGGAGATTTCTCTTGGTCCTTTATTTGCAAAATTGAATAACCAAGAGATTCAAGAGTTGCGAAAGAGAGTTTTCGAACATGCACAGACTTTTCAAAATATGTTGGAGAGCATGGATATGGAATTCATGCTCGGGTTTTATAGGTCGCAAGTACAACTCGACATAGTAAGGTTTGCTTACAAAGAGGATCCTAGTAGTCTCCTTAACCTTGCTCACATAACTTGTGCCGTGAATATTTTAGATAACCTCATTAATATGAAAAGTAATACCTCCTCTGGGAATGACGAAGAGGTGGATCCCAAGAGCCTCCAAGTCATGCAAGAAAGAATGGATGAATATAGTAGGTCATGCAGGGAGGTAGTAAGGGAATATAATTATAATGAAGTTTTCTCTTGCTTATATGATGAATAAGTGAAGCTTCATAAGATGAATGTGAACATAAGGAGAACCCTACTAACGCTCTCCTTCTGGAAGCATACTACCAAAATCATGTAACAAATACCTTAGCCATTGTTCTTCAAGAGAAGAGAGAAGAAGAGAGGTCCAGCTTATTGACCAACCAAGATGAAGATGACCTTGAGGATCTCGGTGATAAGCAAGAAGAGGAGTTCTCGTTGGGGTTGCATGATGGACAAGATGATTTTGAGAGTACATCTTTTGAGGAGAATGAATTTATGGAAAGTAGGGCCGAGACTGACTTTACCTTTCTCAAGGATATCACTCCTAATGAATCCCCTTTTGTAAAACTCGAGGAAGGTGATCCCGTAAGCTCCTTGGAAATTGACATTGGAGATTATTTCCTCACTAAAAAGGAGAAGTGGGTAATTGTTGTGCCCCAATTTGATTGTGCTCCAATTTATGATACTAACAAGGAAGATGAGATTGAGATTGGTTCTTCCTTTATCTCGAACATTACTTGCGATGACATATCCATCGATACCTTTGGGAAAGAGTATTATTATTTTCCCTTGCATGAAGAAGGACAGTTGGAAATGATTGATTCTCCTTTTAACGAAAGCCCAATCTTTGATGCTTATAGTGAGGAAAGTAATGAGGCTCCCACCTACCCACTTCATGGCTATGTATTCAAATCACTTGAGCCTCTAAACTGTGGAGAAGGAAATCCCATCGAATATGACACTTCACCCTCCCCTTTGTCTTCCCCTCTTGTTCATCACCTTGAGTCTCCCTCAAATAATTTCCTCGTCTCTTTTGATATGACCTTCAATGACAATGCCCCTTTCCCCTTTTTGAATATGGTGTCAAGGAGGAACCCTTCATTGAATATACTTTATCCCCTTTGACCCATCATCTGGATTATGATCACTTTGCAACCTCCCCTCCCCGCTGTGACCATCACATTGAGAGACCTATTTGTTGCACTCCTCTCTCTCACCCTTTGTTCCCCTCTCATCACAACCATGTGACATCCTCAAAGCATGATGTTACAAGTAGTGATTGTGATGAGGAGTTCTCAAGAGTGAGCATTCATTCCTCCATTTTGTGCCTAAAAGGGGAGCCCTGGACCTTTAGAATGACCAATTTTATTTCTCCTGGGACCTCCCTCTACCTCGAATGGAGATCATATTTTCCCGCCTCCCACCTGCCTCATCTGCCATGTGACTACCTCATTCAATTTGGGGGTTTCTACGAGTAATCATACTGGTAAGGATATGTATATTGACGTGATGATATGTTGGTTGCACTAGTTTTATGATTACACTTAGTATTAACATTACTATATGCATGTTAGGGTAGGATGCATTGCATGTTGATTTTCCTCATTAGAACTAACCGCATATGATGTTTCTCATGATAGATTAGATTTAGGTTAAAAATAAATAAAAATTGCATATTTTATTTCTTCTTGGTTTATGGGTCAACATTATGCATGGGTGATGATAAGGCACCGTGAAAAACATGTTGCCTCGTGGCTTTGATCTTTAACATGTGCAAATAACAAGTCTACTGTGACCAAGAGATTGCTGGAGTTCTCGTGACCTCCTGTTCAAGCAGCTTCGTCCACTTCTTCTAGAGATCACGTCCCAGTTGGAGCCAGGTGTTGCCAAGCACTTCGTGGGTGATATCCCCAGGAGAAATTTTTCTCCATGATGGACCTTAGCTGGTAGTCGGCAGCCCCTTGCAGCCTCCTGCTAGCTCGTTGTGTCATTTCTCTACCACCTGAGCCAACCATGTGGTCCCTCACCCACCTGTATTGATCGTATGTTTGAAGGTGGGCCTCCCAAATCTAAAGGTATGTCTTGTCATCTGGAAATTAAGTATTGGGTTTACTTCTCATAGATACTTCTGGGTATGGATTGATGGGGGATTTGGTGGAAAGGGTGGGCTTAGTTTGTGCTCTTGTTCCCTTGATCTCTTTTGGATGTTACCCTTGGATCTTTGTCCCGTTGGATCTCCTTTATCGACCATTTAGTTCTAGGGTGGTACTACTTAGGAAAACCTAACTTTGGGTGCATGGTCTCGCTCCTTTATCCGCATATATTAATCCCTTTCCATATATTCATCATTTCTCCCACCTTGGTCCACACTTCCATTCTGGGTCCACATAGGGCTAGCCTCCCTATCCCCTTACCCCCACATTGGATTAGGCCTAGAATGATGCCTTGAAGGTTGAAGCAGCTAAAAGAAAAAGAAAAAACCATAATCGGCAACATTTAACAAGAAATTGTACCACAAAATGCAAAAGATGGTCGAGAAAAAATAATTAGCACATGGGAAAAAGCCAATATATGAGCTCTACCCAAATCCATGGTCATCACCCTCGTTCCATAGGCCCTAGATGAGTCTCCTTTATCATTCAGGAACCCATGACTGCCCCAACCCCTGGAAGGCAATGAATCGCCCTACCTAAAAGGGGTAATAACATTTATATCTTACACATCATGCTCTTATCATTTGAGGGCCGAGCAATTAATGAAAGAAAATTCATAAAAGGAAAAAGGCATATAAAGAAGGGTGGAAAAATCAAGGTCGGGGCACTTCTTGTACCACGAGTGCTCCCTTCTACACATTACATACCCAGGTGTGGGTTTCCCCTTATCCAACTACTTCTATGCCCTAATATCTGGTCGAGGGTTGCCCCTCTCATTCATGTTGATTTGTTGTAGCATCGAATGTCCTCTAGCCATGAAAATTGGCGGAGAGACTAAAGCACGTGAGATCTCCAAAACTTAGAAATCATTTGGAGAAATTCTACCTAGATGAGAAGATATCAAAATAATTAATATTTTTAATGGGGTCCTAATACTTAGGAAAATTAAAATATTAATGTGTATTAACGTAATTTTGGGTTAGAAGGTTCCAAGAGATGAGGATCAAGCCAAATCTAATCTTAGTCGTTGATTAGGGACTTAATCTCGGTCGTTGAAGACTCAACAAGAAAAGTACAAGAGGAGGCTTGAGGGTCAGTTGGAGACACACCAAATTGATCAGTCAGTTTGATTTTCTGGAGCGGGGTTTGCTAAGAGAATCGAACTAGTGATCTGTTGCAGCAAGGGGCAGTTCGACATGAAGCTAAGAATACATAGTAGAGAGGCAGAGATAGTGTCAGAGAAAAAACGTAGAGCCTAGGAAGGTTGACGCAGAGGCTGGGGAGGCCAGTGTGGGTGACGCAGAGGGCCAAAGGGTTAACGCAGAGATCCAAGAGGCATCAGTAGCTACGCAAAGGCTAGCAGAGTTGACGCAGGGCCAAGAGGAAACACTGGAGATTTTCGTGGGGTAGACTGGAGCTGAGAGGGTGATGCAGTCCCTAATAGAATGACACAGGGCAGTGGAGAAGGTTGGAGAAGCTTTCGATGTCCAGCTAAGGAGTTGCCGTAGTTGTTGTCGGATCGATCATCCAGTGATTGATCATCTAGAATATCTGTCTCCGAGAAAAGGTACTTCTGTCGCGGGCATTCTTTGTTGGGTGAGCCATTTCTGGAACCCTAGTTGTATTCAGAAACTACACTGGTTTTCCCGCATTGGGTTTTTTCAGGGACGATTGTCAGAAAATAACGATGGCCCTTATGTTGTCTCAGTTATTTCAATTGTTGATCTGCATATGTGTTAACGTTGCATTTTTGTTTATTTTCAGCATTTATATTTATAAATAACTTGTTAATGAAAAGAACAAGTAGGAGAAAATGAACCAGATAATGTAGTAGGTATTTCTGATGTATCAGACTTAGAAATTTCAACATGGTATCAGAGGATTGCAGATCACAGGAAAACTGAAGGCACTAATAGTAATCTGAAAAATTTTCAACACTAGCAACTATCCCGAGAGACAATGTTGTTCCAGAGCAGAAGCATCAGAGAAGAAGTGACGCAGAGGGTCTCCATCATCATTTTGAGCCAGGAGGAGGGTCAACATAGAGGCAGAGAGGGGAAGATCATACTTACGCGGTGCCCAATCATCTTTCTCAGCCTGAAAGGATCGACACTGTGGCCAAGAGGTGCAAATTCTTCCATTACTAGGATTCTACAGAGCATGAAAGGCTCAATTTCTTCGGTTGTCGGGGTTTGGGGAGCTGTGTGTAGATTGTGATTCGAGGAGCTGTTCGGATGTTTATGTCAATCTAGAACAGTACATAAGGAGATGGAACCAAGGTAGAGGGAGTCACTACCTTGATGGATTTCTAGCCAAGAAATCCAAATCCGAGTTGCAGTTGCAAGGAGGATTGGAGACGAGCGGTTCAACAGCTGGTTGGAGGATTTCTAGGAGGGAAATCAGGACTTAGAGGGAGATTTCAAGGAGGGAAGTGGAAACTTAGAGGGAGTCCAGAAGAGGCGTTGAAATGGAAATGAACAGATTAAGGGATTAGGACAGGTTGGGTGAGGCTTCCAACTTTGTCATCTGGAAGGTCAGGATCTAGGCAGTTCTGGATCAACATCACATCAAGGACTTTGCCTTGAGAACCATGGTTATCTCGGTCGACCCAGCTGAGAATGAGAAGTGTTGACCACTATGTGTCAACGACCCATAATAGTACACCCCCTTTTTTTCGTGCAATTGGAAAGACACCCCTCTCATCGGGGTGGGAAATCCTAGTTCAAATCCAAGTGCTTTATCTTTTCACGCGAACTCGTGACGAAATAGCTTCTTTCTTCTTCAAGAAATTGACCTCTCCCGGTGGTCGAGCGTTCGTTGCCTCACCCTCCTATTATAGCATTTTCAGGACCTTTAGGTGCTCGACCATAAGGAGAGGATGCACAAGCAGGCTCGACTGATAAGGACCTTTTATTGTATACAAATAGAGATATATCATTATATATGTCATTATGCATTCATTCGTTGCTCAATATTCCAAATCCCTCACTCATTAGAAATAACATAAGGCAGAGTCATCAAGGCTAGGTAATATGCAAATAGGCTATTTCCGCCTGAAAGCAGAGATATAAGGCAGAAGGTCCAAAGTAAGAGTATCAGAAAGGCCAAAAGTGGTCCCAAGGATGAGTGCAGAGGCTGGAGATTCTAGGTATTGATGTGTTTGTGCCATTCAACTATCATCATCAGTTTGACTTCTAAGATGTTATGTAAACTCTTTCTGCATGTGTATAATGTAAATGATCTCAACAAATCCATGTCATGTATGTAACGACCTAGGTAAACCTAAATTTTTAGTGATGATCTCCATTCTGGGAGGTTTTTTGTCTCACCAATCCATTCTCGGATGGTCGGTAGAGTTTTCCTCTAGTCTTACCCCAAAGCTGGAATGAATTTTGTCACTAGGATATTAGACTAGTCCTCTTGTTCTAGATCGAGTCTATGTAAAAGTAATTTGGGAATAATCCTAACTATTTGGTTAGGTTATTTTATTACAAATTGTTGGATTTGTTGGGTTATATTTGTGTCGCAGAAATGGGTAGTCTGTGAAGGTCTATTATAAATGGGTTTCCCCTCTTATGATGTAAAAAATATGAAAATCATGAAGTAAAGTGTCTTGAGGGTTGGAAAAATAATTTATCTTCTCATAACTTAATTAATTAAATCTTCTAGCAAAAAATAATTAAAATCCTAAGCCAGAAATTTAATTAATTCTAGGTTTTAGGTAAATTTAAATTCTACTAAGGTAAAATTCACTAGTCCTTAAAAATTAAATTTTAAAAGGCCCCAAGACTACGGTAAATTAATTATTTTTCTAAATTTTAAACTTTTGATCTTCGGGTTTAAGTCAAAGTCAAATTTTTGGGGAAATTAACTCAAATTTTTTTATTTTTGAGGTAGTTAAAATGCGTTTAACAAAAAATTCGAATTACCTCAAGAATTAAATATTTTGACGGATGAAATTAAAAAAAAAATTAATCTTCATCAATGGTCGAGATTTATTTGACGATGATCACTCAAACTAACCGTTGAAGGATTTATCTTTAAATAGGAAGTCATTTGTCAGTTGATCTATCTGACCTTTGAGTCGTGTGCTTAACAAGAAGCTCCGGGGTAATTTTTTTTGGATAATAAAGAAACACTTGGGATTAATTTCTGTTGGTGTTACTCTTCATGGGAATACTATAAGATATTTTATTTTCATGCATAATTTTTTCTAAAGCCATTGATAATAGTTTCTGAAGAATGATTTGAATATAGGTATTTTACTCATTCGATGAAGTTTGAATAATAATCTAATATTTGAATGTAATAGCAAATATCTCTATTTTTATGAGTTTTATTATTATTTTATCACTCTATTTTAAATGGCTAGATTGCGTTTTGCAGAGAAATCTTGATTTTTGATTCTTGGGCATTAGGGGAAGTTTTCAGTTGGACCAGCGAACTCCTGATCCATGTTTTATGAAGAGCCCAACGAAATTAATCTTGGGCTTACCATAAGATTTTTTTTCTTTATTGATGCATGAGGGTTTCGAGTTAGCACTTTTAAAATTTAAATTTTTTTTAATTTATGTGTAGCATAATGATAGATCTAGCTGATTAGATCCTGCAGTTTGTAAAGTTTATTATTATTTTTCTAACGTAGGTTTTTTATGGGTTTTAGTTTTTATCATTGTATATATTGTTTGGGTGTTTTCTTGTTGTCGCGCAGCTGCATATTTGAGGAATAAATTTGTGTAGAGTCCAGATCTAGGCCCTGAAGGGTAATATCTGGATCTCTGGAGTTTATCAACATAATTTTCTAGGGATATTATTTTTTGCAGTGCAAGGGTTTAAAATTTCTTGGATTTGGAATTTTTCACAGAAGGTTTTAGTTAGCACCTCTTTTAAAATTTAAAATTTAATTTTTGTGTGAAAAATTGGTAGGTTTGACTATTGAAAGCCTTAGATTATCATATTTGGGAGTGGAGTTCGACTCATACTCCTCAGATCTGATAGATCTACCATTTTTGTTCATAGATTTGTTTTTTTTTTTTTTTTCTGACTTGGGTTTCTGGAGTTTTATTTATTTTTGTATATCTGGGTTCGTTGTTGTTGTTGTTTTTTTTTTTTAATGATTTTGTGTTTTGATTTTTTTTATTTTCATTCAAAAATATTTAAAAAACATTAAAAATCTAAAATATTAAAAAAATTCAATTTTTTTTGGGTGACTTTGATTGCGAATGAAATAAATCAAAAACAGAGTTTAAGACCTCAAATTCATTTTTTTTAAATTTTTAGGTGGCCTATGGCCCATAAAATTTAAATTGAATTAAGTACTTTTGATTTTTTTTATTTGTTTGGTCACATTAAAAAATTTAATTGCCACATTAAACTTTGCTTCATAAACTTAGCGCATTAAACTTAGCTAAAGGATAATTAAATTCTAATTTAAAGTTCCTTGGTGTCTTTTGTGTTTAGTGTAAAATTTTAAATTTTGTGCTAGTGATTTCTCTATTGTTAAATGTGATCAATGCTTTAAAATCATTGACTATAGGAGAAAGATAATTAATTCTAGATTTGGGTTATTGAATAAAATCATTTTTAATATAGAATCACTGCTTAGCAATTAATTTTCATAATTCTTCATGGGATTTAATTGCTAGAATATATTGCAGTGTAAGACATTTATATTTTATCATTATGATCATCACTTTCACCACATTTATAAATTGCTCTAAGTAACTTGTTTTTATTCAGTTTATGGTTAATTGAATATAAGGCACTGGTCTAAAATCATTTTTATCTTTTGGTTGTGTCTTGTTTTAATAGATCTATCCATTTCAGTTAACCAGGACTCATATACATTCGTCATGATGTCCATCTTTAAGTCTCCTAGAGCCTGTGTTTCATAGGCTATTCTCATTCATTCACCTTAGGGACTACCCCTGTTGACTTGTCTAGGAGAGAGTCTAAATGGAGTAAGGATTAGAGTGACAACCCTTACTCTGAGCATTGTCGCAGTGCCTAGACACATTGTGCGACAACATTTTTTGGCGCTGTTGTCGGGGACAGATTTTTTTCTATCCTTGGTTTCCTCGACATTTTTCTAACCATCTAACCTTTTTTGCCATTTATTAGCTCGTCAAGCAGCACAACATTTTTTGGCACCGTTTCCGGGAACATTTTATTCTCGGCATTTCAACGACATTTCCTCATCATTCTTCTTATCTTTCATTCGAGCTGGCAAAGCCAACACTTTTGGGCATTGCCATTAAGGATCAATTTACTGGACCTTGGCTTTACGACATTTCATATCCTTTTTCTGGCGTCATTTCTCACCATCCTAACTTTGGTTATCTCTCATCTAATCCTCTCATATTCACTTTCTTCACATGGACATTCCGGTTGGTTTCCTGTTTGGGTGGTGACTCCACTTATTCATTCATTTAATCCCAAACAAAGAGTCCTACTTGAATATCCATCTGCCTCCATCCACTAACTTTCCGGTTGCGCCTTTTGAAACTTTGTGAGATATTCATGCTTAAGTGGTGACTTCACTTATTCCATTTCTTACAAGAATTTCTGTTAGAAGCTCACTTCTTGTAGATGTTTTCATTTTCTTGAGCAGGGATCTGTCTCTCTAATATCCAGTTGGCCCATATTTTTCCCGTTAATCAAATCATCATGGATTATAAGTTGTTTTCTCCTTGTGATTTTACTAATATTCAGGGAGCTCCACATGGTTATCCTTCTTTTTCTGGTGACGCCATTGATGAATTTCCTCCTTTTCAAGGTGGCAATGCTTTTACTTCCGAAACTCGCTTTCAAAATGTCAGCTTCTATATAAGCAAGTGTCTCCCATATTCCAAATATGAAGATGTGAAGATGAAGATTTTCATTCTTACCTTATTTGGAGATGCTTTTGATTGGTATGTTAAGTTCCCTAATAACATTTTTGATTCTCTACAATCAATCATCGATGCCTTTGAAGATAAATATGGAGATAAAGAGAAAGTCAAAGAAAAAAATGAAGTAAAGAAAACTATAGAAGTTGAAAATGATTTCAAGGAGTTAATTCAAATGGTTAAAGACATACAATTAAATCAGGGTCAAGTGAGCAAGAATGCAGAAGTTAATCATGCTCAACTTATTAAATATATGGAACTTAATCAAGCAACATTAATTGTTGATCATGTGAGGGAAATTAATTCTATGCAAAGCAAGTTATTAGCCCTGGAGGAAAAGATAACGATCATGGAATTTAATCATTCAAATCAAGTGACTGCCATGGAAGCAAGTTATCAAGAAGAAATAAGTTCGATTCAGAATAGATTGTCAACTATGGATGAAGAAATGACCATCATGAGATTCGATTATAATAATCAGTTAGCTACCATGCAAGCAAATCATAAGAAAGAGATAAACTATATGCAAAATTGCTTCATGGGCATGAAAACAAAGAACGATAAAATTATAAAGAACATGGAAGCTGGTCAAATATGTCTTCAGAATAGGTTATTGACCATGGAGGAAATTCATGCCAAGGAAGTCAGTGCTATGAAGGTGGAACACTCTAACCAGATGGATGCCATAACAATGGAAAGATACAAGTACAAAAATTTCAGTATCAATCAGAGGATGAAAGAAACAAGGAAACATCAACAAATAATAAGCCTCTTTGTCTGCTGCAACAAGCTCCATCTTATTATGAGGAGGTCATTTGTTCCATTGAAAAGTGGCTAATTGAAGGTAACCCGAATAAAATGGAAATTAATAAGAATCAGGTTGATGTTCACATGGTTGATCCACTAGTCATAACAGATCATGTTCATAAAGAAGCGGAGGTCACATAAGTCTTGAACATTACAAATTTTCCATATGAGCATTTTTCGGATCAAGAAGGAAGTTGTACGTCGACCGCATCATCATCAACATCACAGCCTGCCACAAAGGAAAAACACAAGAGAAAGAGAATGAGAAAGTGGTTTTATCCATATGATGGTCGTGAGTAGCTTGATTTTCGGATAAGAAAAAGTTCTACCATGTGCAGGATTCAACATGGCACATCTAAGAAACAACCAACAGATTTTCTTGAAAGCAGACAAATGCTCAGCTTACACTACATTGAATGCATTTGATGCCATGGGGAATCCTTTGTATTGTATTCCTTACCCTACACCCTTTTATTTAAGTATTTTATTTTATAGGTAGATGTTTTTCATGTTATTAGGATAATTAATAAATGAAGAGCTTATACCTTTCCTATGCTTAACATTATATGATGATTTTTGGATGGATGTTACTTATGTTATATTGTGTGTTGTGTGGATGCAGATTCTAGATTCTCACATTCCTCTGGTGCAGCAACGTGTCCCAAAGTAGAGCTAGGTGTTGACCACTACGTGTCAACGACCCATTGCAGTACACCCCATTTTTTTCGCAAAAGGGATAGCCCTAATTGATGTGTTTGTGCCGTCCAACTATCATCATCAGCGTTACTCTCAAGATCAATGTAAACCCTTTTTACATATGTATAATGTAAATGATCTCAACAAATCCATGCATGTATGTAACGACTTAGGTAAACCTACTTTTTTAGTGACGATTTCCATTCTGAGAGGTTTTTTGTCTCACCGATCTATTCTCGGATGGTCGATAGATTTTTCCTCTAGTCTTACCTCAAAGCTAGAATGGATTTTGTCGCTAGGATCTTATGCGAGTCCTAGTGTTCTAGATCAAGTCTATGTAAAAATAATTTGGGAATAATCATAACAATTTGGTTAGGTTATTTTATTACAAATTACTGAGTATGTTGGATTATATTTGTGTCACAGAAATGGGTAGTCTATGAGGGTCTATTACAAATGGATTCTCCCCTTTATTATGTAAAAAATATGAAAATTATGATGTAAAGTGTCTTGAGAGTTGGAAAAATAATTTATCTCCTCATAAGTTAATTAATTAAATTTTTTGGCCAAAAGATAATTAAAATCCTAAACCAAAAATTTAATTAATTCTAGGTCTTAGGTAAATTTAAATTTTCCAAAGGAAATATTCGTCGGTCCTTAAAGATAAAATTTTAAAAGGTCTCGGAACTAAGGTAAACTAATTATTTTTTTAAATTTTAAACCTTTAATCTTTGGAGGTTCAGTCAAAGCCAAATTTTTGGGGAAATTAACTAAAAAAAATTATTTTTGAGGTAGTTAAAATGCATTTAATTAAAAAATTTTAACTTCTTTTAGAATTAAATATTTCGATGAATGAAATTAAAAGAAATTTTAATCTTCATCAATAGTTGAGATTTTTTGACGAGGATTACTCGAACTAGTCGTTGGGGGATTTATATTTAAATAGGAAGTCATTTGTCAATTGATCTATCTGACCTTTGAGTCGCGTGCTTAACAAGAAGCTCTGGTGTAATTTTTTTTTGGATAATAAATAAAGACTTTGGGGTTAAATTGTGTTGGTGTTACACTTCATGGGAATACTGTAAAATATTTTATTTTCATCTATAAATTTTTTTAAAGACATTGATGATAGCTTCTGAAGAGTGATTTGAGTACAGGTATTTTGCTCAACAACGGGGGTTTGAATAATAATCTAAATTTTAAACGTAATAGTAGGTATCTCTATTTGTTTGAGTTTTATTATTATTTTCTTGCTCTATTTTTAATGGCTGGATCGGGTTTTGTAGAGAAATTTTGATTTTAGATCTTGGGGCGTTAGGGGAAATTTTCAGTTGGACTTGCCAACTCCCGATCCGTGCTTTTTGAAGAACCCAGCGAAATTAATCTCAGGCTTATCATAAGATTTTTTATTTTATTGATGCATGATGATTTCAAATTAGCACTTTTAAAATTTAAAAATATTTTAATTTATGTGCAGCATAATGATAGATCTAGCTTATGAGAGCTTGCAGTTTGTAAATTTTGTAATTATTTTTCTAACATAGGTTTTTTTTGGGTTTTAGTTTTTATCATTGTATATATCGTTTGGGTGTTTTCTTGTTGTTGTACAGCTACATATATGAAAAAGAAATTTGTGTAGAGTCCAGATCTAGACCCTGGAGGGTAAGATCTAGATCTTTGAGGTTTATCAACATAATTTTCTAGGGATATTATTTTTTGCAGTCCAAGGGTTTAAAATTTCTTGGATCTGGAATTTTTCACAAAGGGTTTTGAGTTAGCACTTCCTTTAAAATTTATTTTTTTGTGTGGAAAATTGATAGATCTGGCTATTGAGAGCTTTAGATTATCAGATCTGGGAGCGAAGTTGGACTCATACTCAGATCTGATAGATCTACCGTTTTTGTGCATATATCTGTATTTTTTTGTTTTTTGACTTGGGTTTCTAGGGTTTTATTTATTTTTGTATATCTAGGTTCTACGTTGTATTTTTTTCATTATTATTATTTTTGTTTTTGTTTTTGTTTTTTTTTTTCATTCAAAAAAAATTTAAAAAACATTAAAAATCTAAAAAATAAAAAAATTTCAATTTTTTTTTTGTGACTTTGATTGCTAATGAAATAAATCAAAAGCAAAACTTAAGCCCTCACATTTAAAAAAACTAATTTTTATGTGGCCTATGGCCCATAAAAAATTAAGTTTAATTAAGTATTTTTTGTTTATTTATTTATTTTTTTGGTCACATTAAAAAATTTAATTGCCACATTAAACTTTGCTTCATAAGCTTAGCATATTAAACTTACTTAAGAGATAATTAAATTCTAATTTAAATTTCCTTGGTGTCTTTTGTGTTTAGTGTAAAAGTTTAAATTTTGTGGTAGTGATTTCTTTATTGTCAAGTGCGATTAATGTTTTAAAATCATTGACTATAGAAGAAAGATAATTAATTCTAGATCTGGGTTATTGAAAAAAATCATTTTTAATCTAGAATCATTGCTTAGCAGTTAATTTTCATAATTCTTCATGGGATTTAATTGCTAGAATATATTGCAATTTTGGACGTTACATTTAAACATCATGATCGTCACTTTCACCACATTTATAAATTGCTCTATGTAACTTGTTTTTATCTAGTTTATGGTTAATTGAATATAAAGCACTGGTCTAAAATCATTTTTATCTTGTGATTATGTCTTGTTTTATTAGATCAATCCATCTTAGTTAACCAAGACTCATTTACATTCGTCAAGTTGTCCATATTTAAGTCTCCTAGAGCCTGTGTTTCATAGGCTATTCTCATTTATTCACCTTAGGGACTACCCTCCTTGTCTTGTCTAGGAGATAGTCTAAACGGAGTGAGTAAGGATTTGAGTGACAGCTCTTACTTTGAGCATTGGCACGGTGCCTAGACACTTTGTGTGTCAACATTTTTTGGCGTCGTTGTCAGGGATAGAGTTTTTTCTATTTTTGGTTTCCTCGACATTTTTCTAATCATTTCATCTTTTCCGCCATTCAGTAGCTCGTCAAGTGGCACAACATTTTTTGGCGCCGTTGCTGGGAACATTTTATTCTCGGCATTTCAACGACATTTCCTCATCATTCTTCTCATTTCTTATCTCTCATTCAACCAGCAAAGCCAACACTTCTTGGCATTGCCACCAAGGATCAATTTAATGGACCTTGGCTTTACGACATTTCATATCCTTTTTCTGGCATCATTTTGTCTCTTCATTTCTCACCATCCTAACTCTCATCATCTCTCACCTAATCCTCTCATCTTCATTTTCTGCACATGGACATTTCGGTTGGTTTCCTGTTTGGGTGGCGACTCCACTTATTCATTCATTTAATCCCAAACAAAGAGTCCTCCCTGAATATCCATCTACCTCCATCCACTAACTTTCTGGTTGCGCCTTTTGAAACTTTGTGAGATATTCATGCTTAAGTGGTGACTCCACTTATTCCATTTCTTACAAGAATTTCTGCTAAAAGCTCGATTCTTGTAGATGTTTTCATTTTCTTGAGCAGGGATTTCTCTCTCCGATATCCAGTTGGCCCATCTTTTTCCCGTTAATCAAATCATCATGGATTATGACTTGTTTTCTCCTTGTGATTTTACTAATATTCAGGGAGCTCCACATGGTTATCCTTCCTTTTTGGTGACGCCATCGATGAATTTCCTCCTTTTCAAGGTGACAATGCTTTTACTGCCGAAACTCACCTTGAGAATGTCAGCCTCTGTATAAGCAAGTGTCTCCCATACTCCAAATATGAAGATGTGAAGATGAAGATTTCCATTCTTACCTTATCTGGAGATGCTTTTGATTGGTATGTCAATTTCCCTAACAACTCTTTTGATTCTCTACTATCAATCATTGATGCCTTTGAAGATAAATATGGAGATAAAGACAAAGTCAAAGAAACAGTTGAAGTAAAGAAAACTAAAGAAGTTGAAAATGATTTCAAGGAGTTAATTCAAATGGTTAAAGACATACAGTTAAATTAGGCTCAAGTAAGCAAAAATGCAAATGTTAATCATACTCAACTTATAAAGATATGGAACTTAATCAGGCAAAATTAATAGTTGATCATGTCAGGGAAACTAATTCTATGCAAAGCAAGTTATTATCCCTTGAGGAAAAGATGACAATCATGGAATTTAATCATTCAAATCAAGTGATTGCCATTGAAGTAAGTTATCAAGAAGAAATAAGTACGTTTCAAAACAGATTGTCAACTATGGATGAAGAAATGACCATCATGAGATTCGATTATAATAATCAGTTAGCTACCATGCAAGCAAATCATAAGAAAGGGATAAACTATATGCAAAACTACTTCATGGGCATGAAAGCAAAGAATGATAGAATTATAAAGGACTTGGAAGCTGGTCAAATATGTCTTCCGAATAGGTTATTGACCATGGACGAAAACCATGCCAAGGAAGTTAGTGTTATGTAGGTGGAACACTCTAACCAGATGGATGCCATAACAGTCATGCTATCCCAATTGTGCCATTTTGCATTATGCCATTGCCATACCTTGCTATTGTCCAATAGCCTTGCCATACCTCGCTGTTGTCCAATAGCATTTCCATACCTTATTGTTGTCCAATAGCCTTGCCATACCTTACTGTTGTCCAATAGCCTTTCCTTGCTGTTGTCCAATAGCTTTGCCATACCTTGCTGTTGTCTAATAAGCTTGCCTTATTGTTGTCCAATAGCCTTGCCATACTTTGTTTTTCATGACTGATCTGGTTAGGGCACTAGGCAACCCTAACTCCACCTAATAGTCATCAAACAAGTCCCTTGAGGACTACGACCCACCTTAACAAGCTTCTTCCATAGCTACGATGCTTTCTTAGGATGCATATCAGCCCTTCACGGATCCATTGTTACCTACAGCAGTTGTTCCTACCACAACCCTCCATGCTGCTCCTTAAGCTTCCCCATGTTGTCCCTTTGAGATGACCGTGACCTGGTTAGGAGGGCCTTTCTAGGCCTCTTGGCCATCTAAACTTCACCTCCCAACCGTTGTTGTAGCAGTCCCTCACTACAGCCCTATAAACAAAGATGTACTCCCCAAAAACATGCACAAAAAAATCATTAAGCTCACCTATAGTTTGCGGCCTGATTTGCAGGGTAAGACTACTCCGTGTCATAAAACTGCCCTCAAGCCATCCTTCATGCCTCCTGCAATGTGGCTAAGAGTTGCGGCTCTTCTTCTCTAAAATCCACACCCAAAATAATGAGAATATCTCCATAAACTCAAGCGTAGATACCAGCGTTAAGGTTGTCCTCCTTGATAGCGTTAGGGCTTCTCACTTGACTATGTCCTTTTGGTTAGGGCAGACTACGGCTAGGGCATCCTTGAGGCAACATATAGAACCCTTCCATAGCGATGCTAGTCTGTCTTCTTTGCTGTGACTAGGGTAGCCTCTTTTCCTCCAACGTCTATGGCTTCCACTCCTAGATTTCTCTTCCACTAAAACCCAAGACAAGTGGAGAGAAATCAAGATAGAAGTGTGTGTAGAAATGACTATCAAGTCACCTCTTTTTATACTAAATCGTGGAGCACATGTGTGGGTTATTTGGTTGCTGGACGACCTTAACGAATTGTCTTATAACACAATTAAATTCATAACTCCATGAATACTTATTGGAATTGGATGATCTTTAGATCAATCCTACACCTATCGATGAGAGGAATCTAATAAAAATATCAACTACCATAAATAAGATGACCCACATGGAGTTTGGCCCTAGTTTCCAATTTTAACATTCCCTCTCAACTAGGGAGAACTCCATCCGTTGATCCATCAGCCAAACTGTACTATCTCTTCCAACTGTGCCCTACATTGCTCGGCTCTTCTCTTCTGAACCATGAAGAAGAAGAATTGGCTTGAAGTTAGTTTCATTGATCCCATATCAACATAACAAGAGAGTGTCTCAAACCACTCATACTTATCCTAGATCAATGGAGGTCATCCTAGCATAGGGAGTATGGTAGATACAATGATGCGTCCATTGATAGTACTACTATGGTCCCTAAACCCATTTGCCTGCTCATTGGCTAGATGAGAGGTACCTCCCATGAGTCTTAGATTGCATGGGTAGGTTGCCTCGACACGAGAACCACTCATCCTGTCCCTAAGTCTCCACGGGGTATTACAGGGAAAGGTTGAGTCATTCACCCTATACACAGCGCACCATTAGGGGAGGGTGATTCGTCCTATGGTCACTTGTTACTCCAATAAGTACCCCAAGCCCCCCAGAGCTCCCAGAGCTCAATGCACGCAACATGCAGGACCCTCATAAGAGGGTCTCTCAACGACTCCAAGTCATTCAGGAAAGTCGCAAATTTTACCTATCCTCGGGCTTTGACAGAATGTCAGCGACTTGTACATCAGTCTCAATGCGATGGAGCCTCCTCGCTCATCGACGTACTATATCGTAGATAAGGTAGTATCTGATGTCTATATGCTGGAGCAATCATAGAATACAAGATTCCTCAACAATCGAATCCCCCCAGGTTGACACAGAGGATCACGGTGGTATCTATCATGTGTACAAACAGCTTGCTGAAGAGCTTCCACAACCAGGCAACTTCACACGAGATCATACTCATAGCTATGTATTTGGTCTCAGTGGTTCTTACAGAAACTGACTTCTGCTTCCTGCTCATCCAGGATATCGAAGAAAAATCCAAAGAGAACTAGCACTCAGAAGTTCTCTTGTGATCCTCCACACTGCCTGCCCAACCAGCATTCGAATAATCATGCAGCTTTACATTTCCGACAGTGTATTTCAATGCATGAGATATTGTGCCCCAAAGATATCACAGAAGATTCTTGGCACCAATCCAGTGAGGTTCAACCATATATGAGCTCATCATGCTAATTGTAAAACATATATGTGGATGAGAGTTCACTAAGAACATCAATGCTAGTATGAGTTTGTGAAACTCAGAGGCATTTCCCAAATCAGGTCCATTGAGGTAGTCGAGAGCTTGTTGTTCACCATTCCAAATCTAGAATCCAACTCCCTCTTACTTCCTACAAATGAGAGGGTTTGCACCTGTCAGAAATAGGTCGTCCTCAGAAGGTGCCGGTATGAGAGGTCTATCATCCACAACCTTCAAGCAATCGTTTGGATCAGCTTCACTCCTTGTGAATCTCAGCTTCATTAGAGAACTATCAATCGTCTCATACTACGTCCGAGGTGTTTTGCTTCAAGTGATAGAGGGATTTCTTTCACTTTCATATGTGAGATTCCCGATCATGAATCTCAAACTCCTCGGGTTGTTCCAAATCTGTGGACCTGCTACATGAGGGGAATGGCCCCCTTGTAAGATTTTCCTTCGGTACATCTCAGACATGTACCTTCATTCCCTTTTTGAATTTAGGCATCCCTGTCACCATTTGACTCACATCGGGTAAGGCCCCATAAAGTAGACCTTCAGTGCTATAGATGAGATGTGTCAAATGACATGGTCCCTGATGGACCATCTGGCAACTTGATACAAATTGCCAATCCTGAACCCATGAGTAAAAGCATATTTGAAAATTCTATTTTCAAACACATACCTTTCCATCGATGAATGCCACCTTGTAACCTTTGTCTTCCATATCCGAAATGGACACTTGGTTCTTCTTGCGATTGGGTACATAAAAGATATTTTGTAAATGAATCAAGTTACCCTCATTCAATTGAGGGGAAAATTTCCCTACACCCTTTTCGGGATAGGTGGCATCAGCTCCAAGTATAGTCCCATGATTATTTCCATCTCTACCAAATTAGAGAGAGCACCCTTCTATCCGATGGAGTGCCTTGAAGCACTACAATCAATAAGCCAGATTCCCAAAGAATCCGAAGGAGAGGGCCAATACAAGATAACGCTTCTTTATCTTATCAGAAATGACATTTGATTCTTCATACTTGGGGTTCCTTTCTTTCTTGAAGAGTCGGTCATTTCCTTGATGACCTGCATTACCTGTCATTCCTTCGATCATTGAAGATGTCCCTGGAATGATTGTTATCTTCATCAAGTGATGTGTCCCTACCATTTGGACACTCCTTCGCATAATGGATGGACTTATTACAACCAAGGCATCTGCCTTTCCTTCCACCCGTAGATCCGGACTTCCCAATAAAGTGATCTTTAGGTAGGTCATCAGAAGCTTCTGTTGCGCCATTATGATAATATACTCTTCTTTGACTTCACCCTTGGTGAAATTGAAGAGGGATGAGGAATCCACTGATCCTATTATCCTTTCGCAACTGTATTTGTTGATTGCTCTTTCATTCTTACTTGGGCTTTGTCTTCACCTCAGCTTTGATACCATGTTAATTTTAGGTATGTTCTATGCTTAGAGCAATTTATTTCAATTTTCACAGTTAGCTCAATATCGTTTCCAAATTAGAAATCACATCAGCATTAAAGTAAACTGCAGATAGAACATAAATATAAATCACAGAAGACAAGCCAAGAAAAGAGGACACAAGATGTGGCATTAGCCAGGGAAAAACCCCAATGTGGGGAAACCCTTTATCAATTCTTCTTATATGTTCTTCAATAGTTCAACAGAGAGAGAGAGAGATAATACATTTACAACAAAAGTCAACACTTTGACTTATCTATATAAGATCATAGATCATCTCTAAGAAGATGATACATGAGATTAGTTGAAGACATGTTGCTTCACTTGATTCTCCAAAGTGACTCCTTCACCTATCATTTTTCTTCATCTTGTCATCATGCTGCACCTCATCATGTTGCACCCATCATCACAATGATGGACCTCATGACCATGTTGTACACATCATACTGCTGCACCTTATGCTGCACTGTTGTCTCATTTGGCATTGTTGCACCATGCTGTTGGAAATAATACTGAGAGGGGGGGTGAATCAGTATTATCAAGTTCTTTTAATAAATCTTCCTTATTTATTCTTTGAATGATTTTTGTATGTCAGTACCATAAAATAATGAGCATGAACAAAGAAAACAGATAGTCACACCAAAGAACACAAGATGTAAGGTGGAAACCCAATGTGGGTGAAAACCACCTGCTGCAATATGTCTCTATCTTCTTTCAAATTAGAAACTCCTTTTACAATGGTTTTGTACTGGTGCAGTCCTTTACCAGTACGCAGGCTGCAACCTGCAGAGAGCTACAACTCTCTACTTCTTTTCTTTCAAGGACCACTTTTCATAAATTTTCAAACTGGATCCAAGAACATCAAAAACCCATCAACTACACTTGCATCATCAATCTCTGATTTCACTAAAGCCAACCCGCATACAGATCTGCAAATATTTCCTTATAACTTTGCAGTTGTTACATCAGACATACCCAGATCATAACATGTGTAAAATAAAACATGCATCAATAATTCAGACCCAGATTAGTAGATTTATAGATCAAGCATATGCCACATATCACAGATCAAAATCATATAGAGATACCACTATTCCAGCCTTAAGATTTTGACCCATCAATAGAACTTATCCTTCTCCTTACGCTCAGGTTCCTTCTTCATTCAGATCCAGATCTACACCAAAACCCAATCACAATATTCCAGATCTAGCACTTTATCAGATATTCGATCATTCAGAAAATGCTTTGCCAAATGATCTCCTTCCTCTTTTATAGTCTTAGGCCTTTCACAATACCACGGGCCAAAACCATAGGATCAAAAAACTGTTGGACTAATACCATGAACCAACCATGAAAGTACGTGAGATCAACACTTTTGGATGCAATGCCATGGGCCAAAACCATAGGATCAAAAACTGTCGGACTAATACCATGAACCAACCATGAAATTGCGTGAGATCATCACTTTTGACGAGGTACCATGGTCCAAAACCATAGGTTCAAATACCAAGGACTAACTACCATGGACCAAAGGTAAGTTCTCCAACATATACGCGCTTTTCCTTGCATGAAAGTGCGTACCAAGGTCCAAAACCATAGGTTCAAATACCAAGGACTAACTACCATGGACCAAAGGTAAGTTCTCCAACATATACGCACTTTTCCTCATAGGTTCAAATACCAAGGACTAACTACCATGGACCAAAGGTAAGTTCTCCAACATATACGCGCTTTTCCTTGCATGAAAGTGCGTGAACTTTTTCTCTACATGAAATAAACTTTTCTCTGCATAAAAGTGCGTGAACTTTTCTCTACATGAAATAAACTTTTCTCTGCATAAAAGTGCGTGAACTTTTCTCTACATGAAATAAAATTTTCTCTGCATATAAGTGCGTGAACTTTTCTCTACACTATAATTTATTATCTGAGATGAGTGGGTTGCCATCAAGTACAACATATGTATCATAATGCCAACAATCTCCCCCTTTGGACTTGATGGCAACAACAACCAATCACTCTCCCCCTTTGACATCAAGGGCAAAGGGTTATGCTCCCCCTAAGAACATGCTCCCCCTGACTATAAACCAGATCTGCAAAGAAGAACCATAATCCATGACCATGAAAGAGATAGAGACGTATTGCAGCAATATTCAGACCAGCATCCATGATCTCCTTCTGTACTTCCTCCATAATGCCAACAATGCATGATATGCTCCCCCTGAACCTGTGCCATTCGATCTTTGACCAATCCGCAACCCAACACATGTACGCATATACTTCAGATGAACCTTCCGTACAACCAACAATCAGAAGAGATTCAACAACAAGATGATGCATCAACAACCCCCGGCTTTTGCCTGAGGTATTCAAAGGTCTCCCTAGGCAATGGTTTGGTGAGTATATCAGCAACCTGTTCCTTAGAAGGAACATACTCCAACTTGACCTTTTGTTCAAGCACTTGTTCCCGGAGAAAGTGATACTTGATTGGTATGTGCTTGGTTTTTGAATGCATGACTGGGTTCTTTGAAATGCTGATTGCACTTGTATTATCACATAAGATGGAGATGGGTGGTGTACAAGTGATTTGAAAATCCTGCAAGGTCTGCATCATCCAAAGGAGTTGAGTGCAGCAAGATGCAGCAGCAACATATTCTGCTTCAGCTGTAGACAAGGCAATCGAACTTTGTTTCTTGCTGAACCAAGATACTAATCTAGAACCCATAAAGAATGCACCACCACTTGTGCTTTTCCTGTCATCCACGCTTCCGGCCCAATCTGCATCTGTATATGCATGAAGTGTGAGATCTGTATCTCTAGGATACCATAAGCCATAGTTTTGAGTCCCTTGAAGATATTTGAAGATTCTCTTTACTGCCTGAAGATGAGTTTCCTTTGGATTTGCCTGAAATCTTCCAACTATTCCCACTGCATGCATGATGTCTGGTCGGGTACCTGTCAAATAAAGTAGACTTCCAATCATAGATCTGTAAGTTGGTTGATGCACTGCTGCTGATTCATCATTTTCACTGAGGTTACATCCTGTGACCATGGGTGTACATACTGGTTTTGCTTCTTCCATACCATATTTCTTCAAAATCTGCTTGAGATACTTGGTTTGAGACAAGAAGATCCCTCCTTCATTTTGTTGGATTTGCAAACCAAGAAAATATGTCAGTTCTCCCAGCAAGGACATTTCGAATTCTTTCTGCATCACCAAGGCAAAGCTTTGACTCATAGCTTCTTCATTGCTGCCAAAGATAATGTCATCTACATACACAACAAGTATTAGCAATTTGTCATTTTCAACTTTTATATAAAGATTGTTGTCTGCTGATCCTTTTGAAAAACCTTGTTGATGAAGATATTTGTCCAAACGATAGTACCAAGCCCTTGGAGCTTGTTTGAGGCCATAGAGAGCCTTTTTCAATCTGCATACAAGATTTGGATCATTTCTAAGAATGAAACCATCTGGCTACTCAATGTATACTTCTTCTTCCAAGTCTCCATTCAGAAAGGCTGATTTCACGTCCATTTGAAATACTTTGAAGTTTTGAAAGCTTGAGAGAGCAAGGAACATTCGGATGGCCTCAAGTCTTGCAACAGGAGCAAAAGTTTCTTCAAAATCTATTCCTTGTTGCTGCGCATACCCTTTACAAACAAGTCTGGCCTTGTTTCTAATTACTTCTCCATTTTCATTCAATTTATTTTTGAAGACCCATTTTGTTCCTATAACATTCTTATCCTTTGGTCTAGGAACCAGCGCCCAAGTGTTGTTCTTTTCGATCTGCTCAAGTTCTTCATCCATTGCTTTGACCCAACATTCATCTTTGCATGCCTCTTTCACATTTTGTGGTTCAGTGGAAGAGAGTAATGCCAAATAGCTTGAAGCTTCTGCAATTGTTCTTCTTGTTTGTACACCTGCTTCTTTCTGTCCCAAAATCTGAGATTCTGGATGATTCTTCTGAACATATCTGGATGGAGTCTTCTCTTCTATCTTTATCTGCTCCTCTGGTTCTTCTTGAGGTTCTTCTTCTTCATCATTCTGTCTTTGAGGATGCCCTTCATCTTCTTCGATATCTTCATGATTTACTTGCCTAGGAATGTATCCCTTCTCATTAACCACTACATCAATGCTGTCAACAATTCTTCCAAGTCTTTTATTATAGCACTTGTATGCTTTGCTGTGTGGAGAATAACCAAGAAGGATGCCTTCATCTGCTCTAGGTTCAAGTTTGCCAAGTTGCTCATCAGTATTTTTAATATAGCATTTGCTCCCAAAGATTTTGAAGTGCTTTACCGAAGGAGTCTCACCATACCAGAGCTCATGAGGGGTTTGAGTGCTGTTCACTCGGACATTTGTTTTGTTGAGAATAATAACCGCAGCATGTGCTGCTTCACCCCAGAAAGTTGCGGGAGTTCCAGATTCATCAAGCATAGCACGAGCCATTTGTTGGACAATTCTGTTCATTCTTTCCACCACTCCATTTTGCTGAGGAGTTCTAGCTGTAGAGAATTCTCTTCTTATCCCATGTTCTTCACAGAAATCGAAAAATTCATTTGAGGTAAACTCCCCACCTCTGTCGGATCTAAGACACTTAATTCTGTATCCTGATTCATTTTCAACCAAGGCTTTAAAGGATTTGAATTTTTCGAATGCTTCATCTTTGTGCTTCATAAGTCCTAACCAGACAAACCTGGAGAAATCATCAATGAATAATATCAAGTATTCTTCTCCTCGAGGTGTCCTTTTCCTGAATGGACCACATGTATCTGTATGTACTAGCTCAAGAGGCATGCTAGCTGATCCTTCCTTTTCCGGAAAGGTAGTTCTGGTTTGCTTTCCAAACTGACATGATTTGCATATGGTGTTGTCTGGAACTTTGATATCTGGAAGACCACGAACTGCCTGATATTTGCATGCTTTCCTTATTTGTGAAAAGCTTAGATGCCCCAACCTCCGGTGCCATAACCAGTGCTCATCATCCTTGCTCAGATAGCATTTTTGTTGTCCTTCTTCAAATATGTATAGATTATTTGGAGTTCTTTTACCTTTGATCACTGTTTTACCTGTATCAAGATCACGAACAAGACATCCATTTGATCTGAATATCACCTCGGTTCTTTGATCACACATCTGGCTGACACTTAGAAGATTATGTTTCAATCCATCAACATACAAAACATTTCCAGCTTTGACCTTTTCTTTTAACTGAGCAGTGCCTTTTCCTTTTATAGTTGCAGGAGTATCATTTCCAAAAGAAACTTTCTTTCCTTTTTCTAGAGCTGAATATGATTCAAGTTTTTCTTTATCACCTGTCATATGCTTCGAACATCCACTGTCAATGTACCATAGATTTTCCTGTCCCTCTGCATAAAATGCTATCCCACATCTTTCTGTTTGTGGTTCCTTTATTCTCCATGTTTTGGTGCTTGAGGCTTGTTCCTTTGTCTGCTGAAACCTGCTCCTGCATTCAGAATCTTCATGACCAAAGTTATTGCAAATAGAACATTCAACTTCATTTTCAAGAACCGAAAAGTTGTTATAGGTCCTTTTTGTAATCCCGGTCATACTTCTTTGTTTTTGAGCTTCTCTAGTCATGATCGTTTTATATGCAACACATTGAGCTGCTTTGTGACCAAAGTTATGGCAAGAAAAGCATTGTCCATTGAAGAAATTTCTGCGGTTATCAAATCTTCTGGCCAAACGATTGTAATTTCTATTGTCATTCATTCTTGAAGCAAATTGAGAGGATTTTACCTGTGGCTGGTTGTAGCTTTTGTTCATCCTTAAGACAGATTGCCCCTGATTTGCCTGATAGTCTTTGTTTGTAATTGGTCCCTGCTTTACTTGGTGATCTCCATTGTGCTTTTGCTCATTCCTTCTTGCTGCATCAAGATAACTCTTTGAGGTGGATGCTTGAGAAGTTTCTCCATTATAGCCCAGACCTGTCTTATTTAGAGGAGAGCGCTGTACATTGATGATCTCATCCAGAGTTTCAGATCCTTTGACAAACTTAAGATTAATAGCCTTTGTTTTCTCAATCTCTTTTCTAAGACCAACAATTTCGCCTTCTAACTTTTCAAGATATTTTTCTTTTTCATCAATTTGAAGTTGTAGAGTATCAATGATCCTATTCTTTTCTTCTATACATGTCTTGAGTCTAGAAATTTCTTCACAAAAGCTATCCACATCTATAGCATCCATGTAATCATCATCTTCAAATGCCATTAAGAGTTTATAGTCATTACCTCATTCATCTTCGTCACTATTTGATAGACCATCACTATCTTCATGAGTGTAGTAGCTTTTCTTATTTGCAATTTGTTTCTTGTTCCATCTAGCAGGTTCCTTTCCTTTATCCTTATGAGGACATTTTGCAGCATAATGACCTACTCTTCCACAAGCAAAGCATTTAAAAGGTAACTTACCTCTGAACCTTCCAGTTCCCCTTTGAAGATTTCTGACAAAATTTGATTCTTCTTCTTCTTCTTCTGGCACGTGACTTGCTTCATAATAGTCTCCTTTGCCTGAAGCCTTGAAAGCAGCTTCTCTTCTGTCTGATGGACCCCCCTTTCTCATTTCATAAGCAGTTAGAATTCCGTGTAGCTGAGACATAGTAAGAATTCGTAGATTTTCCTTTTCTTCTATTGCAGACACTTTAGATTCAAACTTGGGGGACAATGATCTTAGAACTTTTTCAACCACAATAGCCTCTTTTATTTCTTCACCCAAGTTTTTCATGCAATTAACAATCTCATCTACCCGAAGGAAATAGTTAGCCACACTTTCATCATTATACATTCTGAGATTCTCATACTGAATCCTGAGGGTTTGAAGTTTAGCACGCTTTACCTGTTCATCTCCTTCGTAGCTCAAGACAATCTTGTCCCATATTTCTTTTGCGGATTTATATTGCATAACCTTCACGAATTCTGTTTGAGATAAGCATCCCAGCAGAGTATTGACTGCTTTAGCATTTGTTTCATATTTCTTCTTTTCGGCCGTATCTGTAGGAGTAGCTGAAGGAAAAGTGTAGCCTGTATCTATGATATCCCAAACTTCTGTACCAAGAGATTGAAGATAGGCAGTAACTCTTACCTTCCAATAATTGAAGTTTGTCCCATCAAAAATTGGTGGCCTGATTGATGCTTCCCTCTCGTAGTTGCTCATGATGAATGATCTTCCTTCAAGCGATCAAGCTTCTCTGAAGGACCTGCTCTGATACCAATTGTTGGAAATAATACTGAGAAGGGGGGTGAATCAGTATTATCAAGTTCTTTTAATAAATCTTCCTTATTTATTCTTTGAATTATTTTTGTATGTCAGTACCATAAAATAATGAGCATGAACAAAGAAAACAGATAGTCACACCAAAGAACACAAGATGTAAGGTGGAAACCCAATGTGGGTGAAAACCACCTGCTGCAATATGTCTCTATCTTCTTTCAAATTAGAAACTCCTTTTACAATGGTTTTGTACTGGTGCAGTCCTTTACCAGTACGCAAGCTGCAACCTGCAGAGAGCTACAACTCTCTCTCGTTTTCCAGTCTCTCCTGGAAGGGAGCTAACCCCCTACTTCTTTTCTTTCAAGGACCACTTTTCATAAATTTTCAAACTGGATCCAAGAACATCAAAAACCCATCAACTACACTTGCATCATCAATCTCTGATTTCACCAAAGCCAACCCGCATACAGATCTGCAAATATTTCCTTATAACTTTGCAGTTGTTACATCAGACATACCCAGATCATAGCATGTGTAAAATAAAACATGCATCAATAATTCAGACCCAGATTATTAGATTTATAGATCAAGTGTATGCCACATATCACAGATCAAAATCATATAGAGATACCACTATTCCAGCCTTAAGATTTTGACCCATCAATAGAACTTATCCTTCTCCTTACGCTCAGGTTCCTTCTTCATTCAGATCCAGATCTGCACCAAAACCCAATCACAATATTCCAGATCTAGCACTTTATCAGATATTCGATAATTCAGAAGATGCTTTGCCAAATGATCTCCTTCCTCTTTTATAGTCTTAGGCCTTTCACAATACCACGGGCCAAAACCATAGGATCAAAAAATTGTTGGACTAATACCATGAACCAACCATGAAAGTACGTGAGATCAACACTTTTGGATGCAATACCACGGGCCAAAACCATAGGATCAAAAACTGTCGGACTAATACCATGAACCAACCATGAAATTGCGTGAGATCAACACTTTTGACGAGGTACCATGGTCCAAAACCATAGGTTCAAATACCAAGGACTAACTACCATGGACCAAAGGTAAGTTCTCCAACATATACGCGCTTTTCCTTGCATGAAAGTGCGTACCAAGGTCCAAAACCATAGGTTCAAATACCAAGGACTAACTACCACGGACCAAAGGTAAGTTCTCCAACATATACGCACTTTTCCTCATAGGTTCAAATACCAAGGACTAACTACCATGGACCAAAGGTAAGTTCTCCAACATATACGCGCTTTTCCTTGCATGAAAGTGCGTGAACTTTTTCTCTACATGAAATAAACTTTTCTCTGCATAAAAGTGCGTGAACTTTTCTCTACATGAAATAAACTTTTCTCTGCATAAAAGTGCGTGAACTTTTCTCTACATGAAATAAACTTTTCTCTGCATATAAGTGCGTGAACTTTTCTCTACACTATAATTTATTATCTGAGATGAGTGGGTTGCCATCAAGTACAACATATGTATCATAATGCCAACACATGCTGCCACAGTTGTCCCATGTACCATATTGTACTAAGTAGCATGCCTAGATGTCCCATTTACCATGTTGTACTACGAACCATTGCCTAGCTATCCCATTTTCTTGCTGCATATTATTGTTGCTGCTATCCCACTATGTCATTGTTGCATGATATCATTGTTGTCCTATTTACCATGCAGTTGTCCCTTGTAGCTCCATGCTTGCCATTGATGCCTAGTTGTATTGTTGTAGTTGTTGTCCCTAACTTTCATGCTATCCCAATTGTTCCATTTTGCACTATGCCATTACCATACATTGCTATTGTCCAATAGCCTTGCCATACCTTGTTGTTGTCAAATATCCTTGCCTTGCTGCTGTCCAATATCCTTGCCATACCTTGTCATTGTCCAATAGCCTTGCCTTGCTATTGTCCAATATCCTTGCCATACCTTGTTATTCATGACTGATCTGTTTAGGGCACTAGGCAGCCCTAACTCCACCTAACAGTGATCAAACAAGTCCTTTGAGGACTACAACCCACATTGGAAATCTTCTTCCATAGCTATGATGCTTCCTTAGGATGCATATCAGCCCTTCATAGATCCACTGCCACCTACAATAGTTGTTCCTACCACAACCCTCCACGCTGCTCCTTAAACTTCCCCACACTGTCCCTTTGAGATGATTACAGCCTAGTTAGGAGGGCCTCTCTAGGCCTCTCGGCCATCTAAACTTCAACTCCCAACTGTTGCCATAGCAGTCCCTCACGGTAGCCCTATAAAAAGAGATGTAAACCCCAAAACCATACACAAAACAATCATTAAACTCACCTATAGTCTGCGGCCTGATTTGCAAGGTAAGACTACTCCAACATGTCACAAAACTACCCTCAAGCCATCCTTCTTGCCTCCTGCAATGTGGCCAAGAGCTGTGGCTCTTCTTCTCTAAAATCCGCACGCAAAACAATGAGAATATCTCCATAAACTCGGCTACCTTCTAGACTGTGTAGATACCAGTGTTAGGGTTGTCCTCCTTGACAGCATTAGGGCTTATCACTTGACTACGTCCTCTTGGTTAGGGCAGAAAGTGGCCAGGCCATCCTTTAGGTAGCATATAGAACCCTTACATAGCTATGTTGGCCTGTCTTCTTTGTTGCGGCTAGGGCAACCTCTTTTCCTCCAAATTCTAGGGCTTCCACTCCTAGATTTCTCTTCCACTAAAACCCAAGACAAGTGGAGATAAATCAAGATAGAAGTGTGTGTAGAAATGACTATCGAGTCACCTCTTTTTATACTAAATTGTGGAGCACATGTGTGGGTTATTTGGTTGTTGGCCGACCTTGACGAATTGTCTTATAACACAATTAAATTCATAACTCCATGAATACTTATCGGAATCGGATGATCTTTAGATCAATCCGACACCTCTCGATGAGAGGGGTCCAAGAAAAATAATAGCTGCCATAAATAATATGAACCACGTGGAGTTTGGCCCTAGTTGCCAATTTTAACAAAAAACCATTTTGGGAAATTCGACGTAGAGACAATTTTATTGAAATAATTAATTATTTTTAAAGGGACCCTATGTCTAAACTTAACAAAATAAAATAATTAATCGGTATTAATCTAAATGTGGGTATAACTTCTAGAAGAAGACGAGAATCAAGCATAAATGATCTTAGCCATTGATTAGCTTTTAATTTGGGTCATTGAATGTCAACGAGGAAATTATTTAAGGAGGCTTGAGGGTCACATGGAAGACACATTGAGAGAGATCAAGAAGATCAGATTTCTCAGAGAGGGAAGCGCAACAGCTGCTAGAGGAGTGATTGAAGAGATCTCTTGTAGTGAGGGGCAAAGAGTATCCAGAAGAAGGAATTTTTCCTGGGCTGCAGTGTACGAGGCAAAGAGGGCCGAACGATCTCTAAAAAGAGGCAAACGTTGGCCCACATAGAGTTGATGCAGTGGCAGCACAGGCCTTAGAGGAAGATCAAATTCCTACTGAGGTGTTACACAACATTTTTTTATTGTCCCTGTACTCCCTGTCTACAATCTTGGAGGACCTCTACAATGTATCCGACATGCTTTTCCATCATGAAGAAACTCCCAATATGTCCCTCTTCATGAGCATAATAATTCCCCTTTACATCATTTCCCAAGAATCTTCCTTGTATCCCAGTTTACAAGACCAGTGCTACTGACTAGTTTTCTCCTCGCGCCGATTTACAGAGGTTAAAACTAGCCCTTGCACCGTTTGGAGCAATTGATCCCTTTTCTAATCGCGTCGATCCTCTTTTGGAAGGTTTTTTAAATAAGGAGTCGAAGCTTCGATGTCTAGAAACTTCGTAACGGAAGTCTGGTAGATGGTTGGGCCAGATAGAGCTAAGCAAGTCAGTTTGGGCTCCTTCCCCCTATTAGAATGGAACAACCTCAAGAGATAAGACCTTCTCCCATGATGAAAGGAACCATCTCCCATCCATCTAAGATATATAAATCTTCCTTTTTCCCAAGCAAAATCTAGTTGGAATTTTTGGGCAAGTTTGAATAATCAGCGAGTCATCTATAGCCTGTAGCTTTCTAGTGTATGTTTGAGGGAGAATAGTGTGATTTTGGTTTGGTTTGAGACTAGAGGGAAAAAGGTCTTTAAACTTTCATTGTTGGGGCTATCCATGAAGTGCTAGCAGAAGTGTGGGAACCTGGATATGCTGGAGGAGACTAGCAATGTCAAGGCATCGATTGTAATCTCTTTCTGATTCATATAAATGCAACTATTGATTGATTTCCTACATGAAGTATCATTTTACATCTTTATGGCTTAATTTTCCTTAACCTATTAAGTAGGTTGAATACAATATTGTATGTTGTCACATTTGTTGTTGTTGTTGTTTTCTTGTTTCAGGTATTCAAAGGAAGGAAACAGAAGATAGCTAAAGTGAGGAAGCAGGATCATCACCAAGCGGAATAGCATTCTAAGAGGTAGGCCCTCTTATTTGATTCTAGCTTAAGGATATTTTCCATAGATTGTTTGTTTGTGTCTAGACTCGATCTCTTGGACTAGAGGAATTGTTTGTGTTTGCACTTAGAATTTACATGCACCACATAAGGAAATCGAGTTTCAGAAGTCGAGAGCTGGGGTGTGAGATCGAGAGGCAGATATTCGGATTTTCCAACCAGCAGAGGGTCCGGAGAAGGAGCAACGTGATACCCAATAGGGTTGATATAGGGACTGCGTGAGGCTTATGTAGTCCTGCGCAGAGGATCAAGTTCAACGTGATTAGACTTAGATCCTCCTAGTGACAGGGTGAGAGCACTTCACCATTCATTTTTTCTAGTTTCTCTCTGTATCCGATTTCTAGTTGAGCATCCAAGAATTGTACTTAGATTTACTACTGCATAATAATAAAACTCTCATATCTGCTACACCGATTTTCCCGCATTGGGTTTTTTTGGGGAAATTTGTCCAAAAATAATAGTTTTATCGTGTTGTCTTTTATTTCTTGCTTAGTTTCTTGTTTCTGCATATCAATCAATTAAGTGAAGGATGCAATGTATGTATTTCAATATTTTCCATAGGAAACTACAAATAACTTGTTCATGTAAATCTAACAAGTAGGAGAGATATCATCAATTGTTGCATTAGGGGTTCTGGTTTAGGAATTTTCACATGGTATCAGAGCTACAAGTGGAACAAGAAGAGTAGTGCCAGAGAATGAAGTGCTGAGTAGAAAAGGAAGGTCGAAAAAGTTGCATGAGGCAGTAGTTCGAATCCCCAGAGGGGTTTGCGTAGTCCTAGCTGGAGGGCTGAATTTCGTGGTAGTCTCTATCTAGGTGAGTTGAGAGAGAGGAAGGGCTTCCAGATCGATATTTTTCCATGGCAAAGGGAGCAACGCTGAGCCTCAGCATGAGGAAGAGTTGGTGGGACGCAGATTTTTAGTAGACAAATTGTTGGGTTGAAAGATGTCAAAAGAGAGAATTTAAGCACAATTAGGGAATTTTTCCTCAGTAGACTTCCCGCCAAGAAGTCTGTTTTCTTATTGGCTGAGCAGAGATAGTAAGAGCATAGAGGAGAATATTGAAATTTTCATGGTAGAGATGGAAACTAATGGTTTGAGGGATGAGTATAGATTGGACAAAGCATCCAACTATGTCATTTGGAAGGCAAGGATGTCATTCCTTCTAAATGAGCACTCCCTCAAGACATATATCGACAGCATGGTGGCTGTGCTTGCAGATCTAGATCTGCTAAATATGTATTGAGCAGAGATGACGAAGGCAAAAATAATTATCCTTGATGGAGTGAAGGATCATGTAGTATGTCACATCGCTAGTAGAGGCACTGCTAAGGAGATGTGGGATGTGTTATCTACGCTATATCAGGGGTCTTCTGAGTAGTGGAAGATGTACTTAGAGAAGAAACTAAGATATGCATAGATGTAAAAGGGGGAGCACATAGATCCATTACTCATGAAGCTTCAAGAGACCTGAGACGAGTTAATAGTTGTGGGGTCTATGCCTCAAGGGTTCGAGTTGGTTAGACTAGCCCCCAATTCTATCTCAGATGAGTGGCAAGTCTTTTTCCAAAGTATCTTAGGTAGGGCGACCTTGCCGAATTGGGATGAGATGTGGGCAGCTCTTAAGCAAGAGGATCCGAGGAGAGACTTGGTCAAGTGTAAGCTTGAAGGAAGCAACAATAGTGGGTCGAAGCCCAAGGAGGAGGATGAGAATGCAACCCTTGCATCAAAGGAGAAGCAGAGGCGGAAGAAGGATGTCTCGAAGATCAAATGCTTCAGGTGTGTGAAATGGGTCACTACGCAACTCATTGTCCTCTCAAGAGGAAGGAAAAAGATGAGAAGTGTGATTCGAAAGCTGCACCCGTGAAGATAAAGCAAGAGGAATTTTCCATGACAACCAAGATACCTCTAGGAGGAAGGTGGGATGTTTTGGAGTTGTGGTTCGAAAGAGCTACAGATGGGCAAGATCCTTAAGGAGCCCATCTCTTGGATCATTACCTTGCTATAGGAGCCCAGTTTTGTGGTAGCAGGATGGACTAGTGTCGGATGGTGCCGAGGAGTGTCAGAGAGACATTTGCAGTAGCTAGGAGTGCCAAAGACTTAGCAGCATAGAGAAGAGTTAGCAGAAGTGTAGATGGCACGGAGAGGAGGTCAGCAACAACGCAAAATCTTCATAGGGACATAATAGAGACTAGCAATAGTCAGGTTCCAGCATTCACGTGGTATCATACTGAACACAGTTAGTTCAATAATTTGGGATGTTTTCCGTTGTTGATGCAGTAGCAGCAACCATTTGCAGTGCAAAGGCAGTTGGGCAATGGCAGTGCCAACAGCAACACCGATGTAGAAATTCAGAGGGAGTTGCAGTACAGATGTAGTGTTGACAGTGGCAGGGTCAACAGTAGTACAAATGCAAAATTTCCGCAGTAGTTGGTGGAAAACATGTCAGACATCAACAACGTAGAGGGAGATGTTACAAAACAAAGTAATGCTTCAACATGTTGCATTGCTAGAGCACATTCCTTGCTAAGAGGAAGTGTTAATTTTTGGTAGCATCAGATGTGCTCTAAGTCTCAAATTTTGTAAGGAGGCTTGGGCACAGGTATTCCAAAGAATCTAGAAAGTGTTTTGGGAAATTCCACTCGGAGATAGCTTTATTAAAATAAATAATTATTTTAAAGGCACCTTAAGTCTAAACTTAGGAAAATAGAATAACTAGTGGGTATTAATCTAACTGTGGGTGTAAATTCTAGAAGAAGATGGGAAGAAGAAGAAATGACCTTAGTTGTTGATTAGCTTCTAATCTGAGCCATTGAATGTCAACGAGGAGATTATTTAAGGAGGCTTGAGGGTCACTTGGAAGACACACCGAGAGAGATTAAGAAGATCGAATTTCTCAGAGAGTGCAGCGCAATATTTACTAGAGTGACAGAAGAGACCTCTTGCAGTGAGGGGCAGAGAGTATCAGGAAGAAGGAAGTTTTCATGGAACAGAGAGTACGAGGTAGATAGGGTGGAATGACGTCTAGAAAGAGACAAATGCTGGCCCACACAGAGTTGACGCAGTGACAACACAGGCCTTAGAGGGAGATCGAATTCCTCCTGAGGAAATCGAGTTTCAGAAGTTGGGAGTCATGGTGTGAGATTGAGAGGCAAAGATTCAGATTTTCCATCCAACAGAGGATCTAGAGAAGGAGAAACATGATACCAAGTAGGGGTTATGTAAGGACTGCATGAGGCTTACGCAGTTTTGTGCAGAGGCTGCGCAAAGGGTACATAGAGGCTCCAGTTCAACATGATCAGACTTAGATTCTCCCTGTGACAAGGTGAGACAACTTCAACATTCATTTTGTCTGGTTTCTCTCTGTATCAGATTGCTAGTTGAGCATCGAAGAATTGTACTCAAATTTACTGCTACATAATAATAAAACCCTCATATTTGCTGCATCAGTTTTCCCGCATTGGGTTTTTCCAAGGACATTTGTTGAAAAATAACGGTGTTTTATTTTCTTTCTTGCTCAGTTTCTTGTTTCCACATATAAACTAATTAAATGAAGGCTGCAATGTATGTATTTCAATATTTTCTATAGGAAACTGCAAATAACTTGTTCATGTAAATGTAACAAGTAGTAGAGATATCATCAGTTGTTGCAGTAGGGATTCTAGTTTAGGAATTTCCACAAGTTTCTCTGTAGGCAGGAGCACCACAAGAAGCAGTGACAACAACAACAGTGAGAAGAAAACTGATGCATGACAAAGGAAAGAGGAAGATTTCTGATAACCCAGAGGCTGAGAAAAGCTACAAGTTCAGAGAAGATCCTCTCGTTGAGAGAGTATCTTTGGAAATAGAGGCAAAGAGGCAACAACGCACAAAGAGAGTAGAATGGAGGAAGAGAGAGAAGCAAAGGTTGGAGGATGCAAAAAGGAAGTTGCAGTAAACAAAGAAGAAGTTAAAAGAAGAGCAAGAGCTAAGAAGGTGAGAGAGGGAAGAGAAACATAAATAGGAACATAAAGAAAGGCAAGGTGAAATGACATAGAAAATTGTGCCTATACAGGTTGAGGAGTCAGAACAACCAGCAGATGAAGAAGAGGGTGAGTAGGTGCAGGTTTGGGAACTTGCTCAACAGATTGATTAAATGGTTGAAGCAACAGAAATGGATTTGGAACAGGGGCCACATGACCAAGATATAGACCTCATGCCGAGAACATCTCAGGTCGCCCCTCAGTCTCCGCCACCTCCAGAATTAGAATGAGTCCCAAGAGAGCAAGGAAAGGTTGTTCTCCTTGATGATGATCCAGTGATGGATGTGTATAATCTATCATTTGATGAGTCACAATAGAGGATTGTACAATCACAAAGAAGGCATCTCTCAGATGATCAAGCGTCACCTACACATATGGAGGAAAGGGTGATTTTGTCAGATGTTAGGAAACATCCAGCTGCCATGGTCGATGCCTCTAAGGCTTTTGCAGAAGCCATGAGCTCAACTGTCAAGTTCTTGTTAGTAGAGAATCATCAGATGGCAAAGGACTTGCAAGAGGCTAGACAAATGATAGAACAATCCACATGATCTGCTATGGAAGAGATGAGAAAAATGATACTTGCTAAAGTATCAAATCTTGAGACCACCATACGGAAACGTTATGATGAATTTGTCACTGTGCACAACGCAGTTGTCCATCTGTATGGTTTTCAACGGTGCTGCATGAATATGGCCCAAACTCTCAAAGACATACATGTTATTTCATACATACAGGAATGGATAATGAGGTACAAGGGAGCCCCACTTTACTTGCATAAGATAATGAAGTTGTAGGCAGAGCTAGACAAAGCACAAATTCAGATTTTGATCTGAAACTATGAGCATCTCCCTCTACTCACCACTAGAATTGAGGCTTCCTATCCACAGTTGTTCAAGAGTCTGGATGTCATGGTGAGGACACACAAGATCTCTTCAATCAATTCCCTCACCCAAGACATTAAGAAGAACCACGTCCAGTTGTAGGTCGACAGGGACAGGGACCAGTTGATGCGAGAGGCCACCAACAATGACTTGCAGCTGTGCACAGAAAGCATGCAGACGTACATCTGTGGTCCAGCCACACTCACAACAATGTTGCACATGCTTCAACATGAGTTGGACAAAGGTTCCATAAAAATATACCCGGAAGCCATGGAGGCAAGAGTCCGTTTCTAGAAATACATCATCAAACAGTATGGGGACACCATAGCGCAGTACCAAGCTTGGTATCAGTTCGTTTTCGAAGACCATCAAGAGGATGTTGCCGAGTTGGCCTTTCCCCAAGATTCTAAGTGATGGTTTTTGTATTGTTAGGATGAATCAAGCCTATTTTGTCCTTTAAGGCTTGTGCAGAAGCCACGAGCTCAACTGTCAAGTTCTTGTTAGCAGAGAATGATCAGATGGCAAAGGAATTGCAAGAGGCCAGACAAAGGACAGAACAATCCACATGATCTGTTATGGCAAAGATGAGAAAATCGATATTTTCTAAAGTATCGACTCTTGAGACCACCATGCAGAAACTTTATGATGGATTTGTCACCATGCACAAGGCAGTTGTCCATCTGTATGGTTTTCAGTGGCGGTGCATGAATATGGCCCAAACTCTTAAAGACACGCATGTTTCTATTGCATATGTGCATGAATGGAAAATGAGGTAAAAGGGAGCCCCGTTTTACTTGCAAAATTTAATGAAGCCGCAGGCAGAGCTAGACAAAGCACAAATTCAGATTTTGATCTGAAACTATGAGCATCTTGTTGGAAAATACTGGGGTTGGGGGGGGGGGTGAATCAATATTCCTTAGCAATTAGATCTTTTAAATATTTTCAGAGCATTAGTTAATCTTCAATTATTATTAATGTTTATGCAGTAATAACAGTAAATAAAAGAACATAGGAGGCGCAAAAATTTTAGGTGGAAAACCCCCTCCAGGTCAAAAACCACCAAACGTTTTTCTAATAAATTATTTAATCTTCAGCCCCAACTGAAATGAAAATAAAACTTCCTAGAATTCTAGAAAAGAATTCTTCTCCAGCTCCCACTGGAAGGATGCCAATCACCCTGGCTTCTTTAGTAATCAACTGAATGGATGCCCCAACACCCTAGACCAACCTACCACCTTGAAGTGTTCACAAGCTCCAACCTGTAGGCAACTTCATGCACCTTCCTAGCACCGCCCTACCACCCTATAATGACTGAAATAAGACAAGAATGTGGATTCCCGTATCGTGGACAATGATCCAGGATACAATATCATTTACAATTATTTTTACCGAACACCCAATCACACTATGACCTGCAACCTAACCATGACATCATCCCAACAGAGACTGTTTCACCTCCCAATAATTCCTTTTCAACTCTAGGCAGATTGATTCTTTTACAATAATGACTCTTCCAATGATGACACTTTTACAAATGATCCTTTTATAACTTTATAATGGTGACTCTTGGCCTTGACACTTCTTCACAATATTCGGATGGTTGTCGTGTATTGAAAGGATGTTCCCATGCAATGCTTCCTTTGATTTGATACTTCTTCTCTTGAATTCTTTCTTGAAGATGTACTTGGATCTTCTTTTACCTGCATGCAAAATTTTCCTAGCTAAACCAATAGACAAAGACAAAGACAAAGACTCTCAATCTTGATATAGGTTTGGACTCTATGCAAGACTATATCCAAAACTGACCTAAAGATATATACAATAGAAAATGATGAAAAACCCTAGACTTGTGATGAACCAAGTTCTAAGTACAACAACAAAGACCATTCTATCAACTATGAAAAGACAAGTAACATGAACATACAACATGATATAGATTTAGCATAGTTGGTGTAGCATCAAATGTGTAGTATCAAGAATAGGACATTCGAAATGTGGTATCAAAACTAATTGTGACATATAGAGACATAGAGATATAACCAAGACCTTGTATATACTTACGTTGTCTTGAAAAAACATATGTCAAATATGATACTCAAAATTCAAATGTAAACACTTAATCATACATACCTTGATGTAGGAGACTTACCCTTGACTGGTGATGTGTGGTCCTTTTTGCAGTGATCCTTGAATGCATGCTTTTTCTTGCCTTCTAGGAGCTTGATATTGATCTCTTGTACCTATGTAATTTCATCTCTCTAGGGTCTGAAATTGCGTCCTATGGTAGCCCTCTGAGTCCTCTTTCCAACCCCATAGGTCTGATCAAGATTGGATTCTTCAAGAAGGATTTATTCCCAATCGCCCACGATGACCTGATTATAGACTGGTTCAGTAGAGAGAACTTGTATGAAGTTCCACATCTCAGTGTTGTGAACTTGGGTCCTAAAAATGGTACTCAACAAAAGACAGTCTGTCCTGTTTCTGTGAATATTTACGAAATTTGAATCCAATGCTCAGAGAGAAAGTTATGATGATTTTCCCAATGTCACCTGTTTGACATGGAATTTAGGAGCTTGCAAAAATGCTAACTTCCTTAGATCATATCGCCGAAAATATAGCGAACCAAGATCTGAAATTCGGTCACAAGGTTCAGTAAGGTTTCAGTTCAAATGGGTTTTAATTTCAATTTTTAAAGCTTCGCAGAAAACAATTTATAGAGAAAATTCCACGATGACCTGTTTTAAGCCACGAAATCCCTACTAGAGGAGGATATGAGGGTCATTATTTATATGAATGTCTTGAGTTGAGAATGTACTCAACAAGTGAACATTGGAGGGATTTTAGCAGAAAAACAGATTTATTAATTATTGACTATTCAATGACCACAACCAATTATGAGTACCATGCCATAACCCTATAGGGTTTTAGCTCACTAACTGAGGTTACCAACTTCAAACATGAATATCTCTCAAACTGTGAAGTATTACTTTGCATGCCATATATCAATGGAAACATCTTGACGAGAAGAATCCATCTAGAAGATCCTTGACTCAGAATAGAGTAAGTTGTCAAGTCAAAATTCCCTTGCAAGATTGAGATAGCCCCTGGTGCTGCTTAGGTTGACATCAATGACAACCACTGATCAACATTCTCCCCCTTTGGCATTGTTGGAAACACAAGTACTCCCCCTGTGATCATGACACCTCTTCCTACTAGATTATCTCCCCCTTTGTCATCAATGGCAAAGGGTAACTCCCTCTGACAAATAGTCATCCTGCGAACTTGTACACACCTCCCCTCCCCCTTTCTACTTGTGTAGATAAGAGAAAGAGTCTAATGAAAACTTGGGAGAATCCCAAGATTTTGGTGAAAATACTCAAATGCTTCATGAGGTAATGGTTTGGTAAATATGTCAGCGATTTTTTCCTTTGTGCCAACATATTCAAGCTTGGTATTCCTTTCGGTGACCTTCTCTCTAACGAAATGATATTTAATCGAAATGTGCTTCGTTTTGGAATGCATCGCAGGATTCTTGGAGATACTGATGGCACTGGTGTTATCGCAAAATATGGGAATAGGCTCATCAAACTTGACTTGAAGATCTTGCAAAGTTTTTTTCATCCAGAGAATTTGTGTACAACAAGCTGTTGCCGCGATATATTTTGCTTCTGCTGTGGATAACAAGATTGAAGACTGCTTTTTACTTAACCATGAAACAAGACAACCACCTAGATAGAATGTTTCTCCACTGGTACTCTTACGATCATCAACACTTCCTACCCAATATGCATCTGTATAGGCTTGGATAACCAGATCATTTCCTTTGGGATACCATAGACCATATTCTGTTGTGCCCTTAAGATATTGAAGAATTATTTTGGCGACAATAATATGAGATTATTTTGGTGTTGCTTGGAATATTTCTACTTGTCAAACTACCTGCATCACATCACGCCGGGAGGCTTTCACATATAGGAGACTACCAATCATGGATCTATACAACCTCTGGTCCACATCCTTTGATGAATCTTCTAATATTAAATTGCAACCTATTATCATGGGGTTAAGGACTGGCTTTCAATCTTCCATATGGAATTTCTTGAGCATTTCCTTGATGTACTTGGTTTGATATATGAATATTGCTTTATCTGGCTGAGAAATATGAAGCCCCAAAAGGTATGTCAGCTCACCAAGCATAGACATTTCAAACTCACTTTTCATTTTTGTGGCAAAGTCTTTACTTAATCTATCATCATTGCTTCCAAAGATTATATCATCCACATATACCTCAATAATCGGTAGGTTATCTCGATCCACTTTCAGATAGAGATTGCTTGTCAGTGCTTCCTTTCTTAAATCTGTAATATTTCAACTATTCTTCTCCCCCTGAACATATAATGAAACTATCATCTTGTTCAAACTACCTATCTGTCAATCGTAGACTTGTGTCATATATTGTTGCATAGACTCCTCATGTTCAAGTTTCTAAGAGTCGATAAGTTGAATTGTTCAGAATAGTGTGTCATTTAACAGACTGTCTTGACTCGAGTCATTAACCAAAGCAACTTCTGATTACTCACAATCCATTATGAATCATGAAAGCATAACTATTGGGACCTTATTGCCTTCTTTATTTTCTTGCTCATCTTGTACTTGTTTTCCTTTCCAAACCTTCTTATTCTCGTCGTCAAGATTTTCTTTCATGGTTGATTCCATCTTGTACCTGAAGTTACAAGCTATGTGTCCATAGTTATGATATTTGTAACATTCGATGTTATTCATAGAAGATTCTGTTTGGTGTCTATCTCGTGATCCTGCAAATTTGCTTCTAGGGTTTTGCCGATAATAGTTGTACCTGTCTGGAACTTCACAATCCCTAGCCATATGTCCAAAATTGTTACATTTGTAACATTCGACATCATCTCTCAAATGATCATATATGTTGATATTCTATTGAGTTCTGGAATATCCATTTCTGAGAGATCTCCTGGAATTATATTCATTCCAAACATACATGCAACATTCTGCAGCTCTATGTCCAAACCTTCCACATGAATAACAATGACCATAAAATATAGGTTGATACATGGGAGGAAATATTCTTTGAGGAATTGTCTTCCAAGGTTCTTCCTATGATTCTTGATCTCTCGATCTAGCTGGGAGATCTACCTGCTTGGTAGATTTTTCATATCCATCTTCTTTATTTGTCATAGAAGGACTTGACTCCTTTTCGAATTTTTCTTTGTAACCAAGACTAGTCTTATCGTTGCATGATCATTGGTTGCTGATGAGTTCATCCAAAGTCTTTCAGCTGTTGGTGTATTTTTGAAGATTTTTTCCATTTTTTGCTTCCTTTTGTAAAGAAATGATTTCAACTTCCAATGCTTCTATTTCCTTGTTGCTTTCCTTTAATTCTTTTTTGAGCGATTCTTCAATTCGTTTGTATTCTTCAACCTTGATTTTAAGATTTAGGACATATTCCCTTTCTATCTTTAATTCATCTTGAAGAGTGTTGATGTGATTCTTCTCGGCCTTGAGCTCTTTCATAACCCTAATCACTTCGTTTTGAAATTCAACCTTAGTCATTTCTTCTTCTTCGTCTCCTTCTTAGTCAAATGCCTCTTGCCTATTGTTCTTGGCCGTAAACAATACTCTTCTGTTGAATTCTTCTTTTTTATCACTGTCTTCTTCGGATGAGGAGCAATCTTCTTTGGAGAAGAAACTATTCTTAAACCATTTCTTCTTGCCTTGCTTTTTGAACTTCCTAGGATTTTTCTTTCCTTTCGTAATAACCTCATTTTTGTGAGGACATTTGGCTGCAAAATGCCCAACTTTACCACAATCAAAACATATTAATGGAAGTTTACCTTTGAATTTTCCTGTACATGTTCTCATTTTCCGCGTGAAATAGGCAAACTCTTTATCTGAGAATTTTTCTTCATCTTCTTCCTTTTCCTCATCCTTACAATTGCAAGTTTTTGCTTTCAGAGTCTGCTTGTCCTTACTATTCTTCTTGGATGCAGAAAATGTTGTTTCTAAGTGAGATGTGTCATCCTCTTCTTCAATCCTCATTTCATATGTCGTAAGAATTCCATGCAATTCATCTATGCTGAGATTGGTTAGATTCGATCTATCTTCCAAGACAGATACCTTAGGGTTAAATCTTGTTGGCAAGATTTTGAGGATCTTTCGAACAACAAGTTTCATTTCAACAGGTTCTCCCAAACCTTCTAATGTATTTTTTGTTTCATTAACACATTGAAAGTATGCAGAAATATCTTCATCTTCCCTCATTTTGAGTTTCTCAAAATTTTCCCTAAAAATTTGAAGTTGTGCTTCTTTCACCTTTGAGTCACCTGCATATATATTTTCAAGCTTTCCCCATACCTCTTTAACAGTTTTGCAACTCAATACCTTAAGATAAAAAGATTCAATAAGCCCACTGATAATAAGATCTTTAGCCTTTGCATCATATATCATATTTTTCTTACCTTATTCATCATGGGTCAGTGTGAAGCCTTTCTTAACAATTTCCCATACTTTGTATCCTTGCGCTATTAAATGAACCTACATTATTCCACTCCAAAGTGCATAGTTATTTCCATTAAACAAAGGAAATCTATTCTTAGTATACTCCATGATCTCCTTCCAGTTGTTAGACTTCTATTGAAGGAACCAAGCTTTGATACCAATTGTTGGAAAATACTGAGAGGGGGGATCAATCAGTATTCCTTAGCAATTAGCACTTTTAAATATTTTTAGAGAATTAGTTAATATTCAATTATTATTAATGTTTATGCAGTAATAACAGTAAATAAAAGAACATAGGAGGCACAAAAATTTTAGGTCGAAAACCCCCTTTGAGTCAAAAACCACCGAACGATTTTCTAATAAATTCTTTAATCTTCAGCCCTAACTAAAATGAAAGCAACAACTTCCTAGAATTCTAGAAAAGCATTCTTCTCTAGCTCCCACTAGAAGGACACCCCAATGCCCTGATTTCTTTAGTAATCAACTGAATGGATGCCCCAACACCATAGACCAACCTACCACCCTGAAGTGTTCACAGGCTCCAACCTATAGGCGACTTCATGCACCTACCTAGCATCTCCATGCCACTCTATAATGACTGAAATGAGACAAGAGTGTGGATTCCCATACCAGGGACAATGATCCATGATACAATATGATTTACAATGATTTTCACCAAACGCCCAATCACACTATGACCTACAACCCAACCATTAACATCATCCCAACAGAGACTTTGATCCGAATTGGATCCTAAACACTCTAAGTTTTCATAAACTCGTTCAAATTATGCCAAAAAGATTCATGTTGGGTCCCTATAATACTAGTGATTACCCCATTACTATTGTAGTTATACCCCTTATTTATATTGTTGTGCCCCCATTGCCCCCATATTGTTATTAATGTGCCCATAGAATCCCTCTATTGCTATTTTTGTGGCTTTATATTATTATTGTTAGGTCGGCTGGATTATATTGTGACTCCTTAGACTCCTATATATAGAAAGGAGGTTTTGTCATTTGAATCATCGAAGAATTGTTCATTTATGTAATGTAAAGGAGGTTTCCCCCTCGAAGAGGCTGAATTCTAAGGCGTTGATCTATCTTTTCTATCTTTTCTTGAGCTGGTTTCATAACATTTGGTATCAGAGCTTTGGATTCTAGGGTTTCGCTGCTCCAAACAGGTCATCGTGGAATTTTCGCTATAACTTTTTTTCTGTGATGTTTCAGAAGTCACAAAAAAAACCCATTTGAGAAGAAATCACGCTGAACCTTGGGTCCGAATTTCAGAGCTTTTAGCGTGAAATTTTCGGAGATATGATTTGAGGAATTTGGTCTTTTTGCAGACTCCTGAATTACACTCAAAACAGGTGACCTGGGGAAAATCATCATAACTTTCTTTCTGAGCATCGGATTGAAATTTCGTAAGAAGGTACAGAAAGAGGACGGACTGTAGTTTCTTTTATATATTTTTTAGAGTCAAAGGTTGAAACAGTGACATGTGGCACTTCATACAAGTTCGCTCTACTGAACTAGTCTATAATCAGGTCACTGTGGGAGATTGTGCATAACTCTTTCTTGGAGAATCCAATTTGGATCAGACTAGTGGCATTGGAAAGAGGACATAGAAGGCTACTACAGGTCAAAATTTCAGAACTGGATGATTCGAAATTACAGAGATACATCAGATTCAATATCAGGCTTCTACAAAGTAAAAAAAAGGTGTGTAGTTTTTTTTTAAATTTTTGCATAAGCTTGGTTTGAAGGAATTCAAAGGGCATAGTAAAGCATTATTATCGGTAACTGATGCCCCGAGGAAAGAAAATGCAAACACCTAGTAAGGAACCTGAAAGCTCTAGCATGACTCATGAAGAAGAGGAAGAAATGCTACATGATATATCAAAATTACAAGAACAAGTGCAACAAATGTCACGCTCACAAAAGCTAACAGATGCTAAGATAAATGGCGTGGAATCTAAGATAAAGGGCATGGAAGCTAAGATGGATGATCTGAAGGCAGATTTGAGGACAGATTTGAAGACAGACATGGCAGATTTGAAGACAAATTTGACAAATTTTCTACAAGAAATACTTACTAATGGTGAAAAGGTTGTAAAGGAAACTCATGATGTGAACAAAAGAAATGTTAATCATGATTCCATAGACTCTAATGTTGGATCGAAGACCCACCATATTCCAAAAATCGATATGAGGAAGTTTGATGGCAAGGATCCCGCCACATGGATATTACAGATGGAGCAATTCTTCGATCTCAATAATGTGCAAAACACACAAAAGGTACGTATGGCAACTTTATATTTGGAACCAAATCAGTTTGTATGGTATCAATGGCTTTGCTCTCGTAAAAAATTTATCACTTGGGCAATTTTTACGGAAGAATTGATAGCACATTATGAGGATACAAAAAGCAACACTTTTTTTAGCCAATTGATAAGTCTCAAACAAAAGGGTTCAATAATGGAGCACATTGAGGAGTTCCAAAAATTGAACATAAGGGTAAAAGATATTCCAGAGGAGCATAGGATTGATGTGTTCATAGGGTCTTTAAAGGATAATATCCAACATGATGTTCGCCTTTGGGAACCTGATTCATTAGAGAAGGCATTCAGGTTAGCAAGAAAAATGGAAAGCAAAATTATGGCAACCAGGAAGCATACCACTCACAACTATAAAGACGGAAGTGTTGTTGCCCCTAGTCTTCCACAACCTATAAGGTTGACACCACAACAATTGGAAGAAAAAAGAGCAAAAGGGCTTTGTTACAGTTGTGATAGCAAATACACTAAAGGTCATAAGTGTGCTGAGAAGAAATTATTCTACATAGATTGTGAAGAGGAAGAAGAAAAGGAGCAAGAAAGGTCAAAAGAAGAGGATATACTCCAGGAACAAAGCCTAGATGAAGAACAAATAAATCCGACCATATCTTGTAATGCATTGGCGGGAATTACCACTCCTCAAACCATCAAGATAGAAGGACAAATCAAGAAGAAAAAGGTAATAGTGTTGATTGATTCAGGAAGCACCCACAATTTTATTCATTGTAGGGTAGCAAAAGAATTGAATTGCTTCCTATATCCAGCACCAGAGTGTCAAGTGATGATTGCAAATGGAGGAACAATAAATTGCTCTGGAAAGTGCCATAATATCAAGCTATCCATGGGAGAATATGTATTGACTAGCCCAATGCTTTCCATTCCAATGGGAGGTGCTGATGTTGTACTAGGAGTCCAATGGCTACAATCCTTGGGTACAATAGCTTTTAATTTTCAAGAACTTTTCATCAAATTTTCTACGGAAGGAAAGGAAGTTGAATTAAGGGGTATTGCAGGGAAACCAGGAAAGATAATCAGCTCTAATGGTATGACAAAGCTTCTAAAAAAGGAGCAAAGAGGTGTAATTGCACAATTATGTTCGCTAGATGTTTCCACATTGGAATCATCTATTTCTCCAGATCTCCAAAAAGTCCTGGACAATCATTCCAAGGTATTTGAGACTCCCAAAGGTCTCCCACCTATGCGTGATCATGATCATGCTATTCATCTGATTCCAGGAAGTGTTCCTCCAAACATCAGGCCGTACAGATATCCCTATGTCCAAAAAAGTGAAATTGAACGTATGGTTGCAGAAATGCTAGAGGCTGGTATAATTCAACCGAGTCAAAGTTCTTTCTCTGCTCCAGTAGTATTGGTGCACAAGAAGGATGGATCATGGCGCATGTGTCCAGATTATAGGGAGCTCAACAAGCTCACTATTAAAGATAAGTTCCCCATTCCTGTCATTGATGAATTACTGGATGAATTGCATGGATCAATTTACTTCACCAAGTTGGATCTTCGTTCAGGATATCATCAAATCAGAATGAAGATTGAAGACATTCCGAAAACGGCATTTAGAACTCATGAGGGTCATTATGAATTTTTGGTCATGCCTTTTGGCCTTACCAATGCACCTTCAACATTTCAAGGTTTGATGAATTCAATTTTCAAACCATTCCTTAGAAAATTTGTGTTAGTATTTTTTGATGATATACTAATCTACAGCAAGTCTTGGAAGGATCATGTTGAACATGTTGACAGGGTGCTACAACTATTGGAGGAGAAACAATTATATGCAAAAAGATCCAAATGTTTCTTTGGAGTCCAGGAGGTGGAATATTTGGGTCATATTGTATCTCATGAAGGAGTTAAGGTAGACCCTAGCAAAATTAAAGCCATTAAGGAATGGAAAATCCCCACATCCATAAAGCATCTGCGAGGATTTCTTGGGTTGACAGGGTATTATCGCAAGTTTGTTAAGAATTATGGGAGAATAGCAGCACCTCTAACAACATTATTGAAGAAAGATGCATTTTCATGGACTCCGAAAGCAACAAAGGCCTTTGAACATCTTAAAGAGGCAATGTGCCAAGCACCGGTCTTAGCTACACCGGACTTCACAAAAACCTTTATTGTGGAATGTGATGCTTCAGGAAATGGAATTGGTGTTGTTCTAATGCAAGATGAAAGACCCATTGCTTTTGAAAGTCGTCCAATCAAGGGAAAGTTTTTAAGCAAAGCTATTTATGAGAAGGAAATGTTGGCAATACTCCATGCACTTAAGAAATGGCGACCCTACCTAATGGGAAGACACTTCAAGGTAAAAACGGATCATGATAGCCTTAAATACTTTTTAGAACAAAGATTATCCTCTGAAGAGCAACAAAAGTGGGTCACAAAGATGTTGGGTTATGACTTTGAAATCATCTACAAAAAAGGGAAGCAAAATGTGGTGGCAGATGCACTCTCAAGAAAGGATGAGGATGTGGAAGCATTGTTGTGCGCCATTTCTATTATCCAACCAGATTGGATAAACGAAGCAAGGGAGGAATGGAAGAATGACGAAGAAGTGTGGGCACTTATTCGAAAGCTACAACAAGATTCCAGTACGTCTGATACATTTAGCTGGAAAAATGATTCGTTATGGTACAAAGATCGCTTATACCTCTGTAAGAATTCCCAGCTAAAACAAAAGATTCTTATGGAATTGCACACTTCTCCCTTAGGAGGGCACTCAGGATTTTTAAAAACTTACCACAGGGTTAAGAAGGAATTTTTTTGGGATGGCCTTAAATCAGATATTCAAAAGTTTGTGGCGGAATGTTTGGTTTGCCAACAAAATAAAGTTGAAACAATTAAGACACCGGGTCTATTACAACCTTTATCCATTCCAAGCCAACGTTGGGAGGAGGTTTCAATGGATTTTATCACAGGTTTACCCAAGTCTGAGGGAAAGAGTGTCATCATGGTGGTAGTTGACAGACTTACCAAGTATGCACACTTTTGTGCATTATCACATCCATTTAAAGCCAGTACAGTTTCTACTGCATTTATGGAAACAATTCAAAAGCTACATGGAAACCCAAAGATTATTGTAAGTGACAGAGATCCCATTTTCACTGGAAATTTTTGGACAGAATTATTTTCTTGTCTTGGTACTCAGTTAGCTCATAGCTCATCTTATCATCCTCAATCTGATGGGCAAACTGAGATAGTAAACAAATGTTTGGAAGGATATCTTCGTTGCTTTGTATCTGATAAACAGACACAATGGGTCAAATGGTTGCCTCTGGCTGAATGGTGGTATAACACTTCCTTCCATACAGCAACAAAAATGACCCCATTTATGGCACTTTATGGGTATCAACCACCATCCATCACATCATATTTAAGAGAAAATTCTAAGGTTCAGGCAGTGGAACATCACATCGAACATCAACAACAAGTCCTCCAACTCTTAAAGGATAACCTCGTGTTGGCACAAAATAGAATGAAACAACAGGCAGATCAACATCGCAGTGAAAGAAGTTTTGATGTAGGTGATTGGGTATTCCTACGGCTACAACCATATAAGCAAATGTCCCTCAAGCAAGCTAAGAAGGATAATAAATTATCACCAAAGTATTATGGTCCGTACAAGGTGTTGCAAAAGATTGGTACTATGGCATACAAATTGGAGCTTCCTGCAGCTTCTCGATTGCACCCAGTTTTCCATGTTTCATGTTTAAAGAAGGTTATAGGCGACAAGCTCCCAGTTCAAACAATATTGCCAGAACTTGACGAGGAAGGAAAAATTATATTGGAACCGGAAGCAGTCACAGAAACAAGAACTCGACAGCTACGAAATCGATCAATTTCAGAGTATCTTATCAAGTGGAAGAACTTATCCGCTGAAGATTCCACATGGGAGGATGAGAATTTTATGCAGAAGTATCCAGAACTACTCAAGCGTTGAGGACAACACTTTTTTGAAGGAGAGGGGCATGTTGGGTCCCTATAATACTAGTGATTACCCCATTACTATTGTAGTTATACCCCTTATTTATATTGTTGTGCCCCCATATTGTTATTAATGTGCCCATAGAATCCCTCTATTGTTATTTTTGTGGCTTTATATTATTATTGTTAGGTCGGCTGGATTATATTGTGACTCCTTAGACTCCTATATATAGAAAGGAGGTTTTGTCATTTGAATCATCCAAGAATTGTTCATTTATGTAATGTAAAGGAGGTTGCCCCCTCGAAGAGGCTGAATTCTAAGGCGTTGATCTATCTTTTCTATCTTTTCTTGAGCTGGTTTCATAACAATTCAAGTCTTAGAAAGATCAAACTATCAGAAGGAATCCTCATGATAGTTGAAATTGTGATCAACGCGGAGCAACAAGGACCCTTGGTCGAGCGCGCAGACTGTTGGCCCATGGTAATGCACGCTGGCACAAATTGGCAAAACCAGAGGCTAATTCAAGAAACAGGGGTGGTTAGCGCTAAAGCGCTAATCATGTATCGCAGGGCGTCCCCCTCAGTGAAGGAAAGCCTCGAAGTGCCTAGACCCGAAATGGCTATGAAATGCGAAAAAGTAATAAATTCGGTTCCGTGGATTCCACAAAACCGGTAGGATATTGGAAGGCCTCGAGGCGGTAAGCAGTTTTGACCGAGTCCCGCCCGATGCCACACACTGAGTGACACGCATCTGGTGGAAGAGAGAGAAAACCGCTCACATCGGACGGGTAAACATCATGCTACTTACCCGCCCGATATGAATGACGACTGTAGGATCTGGGGGGCCCAGATCAACGACGGAGGCGCGTCCTGATAAATGACCGGATTTGACAAGGTTGTAAAGCAAGATTACATGGGATTTGAAGTCCGACGTGGATGATGAGTTGGCAGAAGATTCATGTTTCGTGGGCATCTTGGAGCAAATGGAAATAACGGCCATTCAAATGTGTCCAAGGAACTTGACACACTCACCCATTGTAGAATAGGTGGCCACCTCCCTGTGAAGTGTTACACAGTGATGATGATGCAGAACAGGGGAGTTCGAACAGACAGAGGAAGGAAAACCAAAATGTCAGGAAGCAGAAACGAACCAACAGAAAGCAGACTGGCTTTAAAGCCATGAACTAACAGAAGCAGAGGATAGACACACACAGAGAGGAGTTAGTTAGATGCAGAAAGCTAAGAGCAGAGAATAGAGAGAAGAAGCTGAGCTGACCTGAGGGCAACATCAAGCCAGACAGAGCCAGAGAGAGTCAAAGAGTCTGTGCACTCCAGAGAAAGCTTGAGAGGTTCAAGTGAGCTCCTCGACATAGGCCTGTCATGTATGAGTTTCAGATTGGGCTCATACTATTGTGACCAGTAGAGGTCAAGTACCAGTAAGGAGAGCCTGTGTACTCAAATCCTACTGATTCGTACCTATTGAGTGAGACTCAAATTGAGCTAACTGTTGTAAAGAAACTTTGTTTTGAAAACATAATAGAGAGGCCACCACTGAAATATGGACTAGGAGACGTAGCCCAGGAGTATTGGGTGAACTCCTTATTAAACTTGTTGTATTACATGTTTTCCTGTTATGTTTTCTATACCTACCTTAGTGTCTATGTATTTTGCAATTTTATCGATCCATTGCATAAAGTAACATAGGCACATCCATGCACATGAGTCTATAATACCTTTAATTCTTTGTCCTGGATAAATTCCAGATCAAGTGGTATCAGAGCTCTAGTTTACTAAGGTTAGACAAGCTTGTGCTGGATTTTTTTGTTGAATGCTAACTAGATCAAAGCTTAAATTAGGAGGAGAGTTGGTTGAAACTAACCCTGAAATTGGAAGAGTCTATCCTAAGAGGAAAACTTCAGAAGAAAGTCCCTTGGAATCAGACCCTCAGTTCATGGATAGTTTCATGACCAGGAGAGCCATGGTAGAGGAAATGTATAGAGAATTTAAGAAAGGTAGAGAGGAAGATGCATCAAACTCCAAAAGAGATAAAGGAGCAAAAGAATCTCTCCTCCATGACCACTCTAAAGGCAAGGGGAAAGAAGAGAAACTTCCCACAGCTCCTAGTAGCCCTGAAAACAAAAAGAAGACGTCTTTGATTAAATTAGATGTTAAATTTGATTTACCGATATATGATGGAGAGTTGAATGCAAAGAAGCTAGATAATTGGATTAGACAAAATGATGTTTATTGCAGAGTGTAGAGCATCGATTCAGACAAGAGTAAGATTCAGCTAGCCAGGCTACGCCTTGGAGGCACTGCCTTGGTATGGTGGGAAGGCAGGACACAAGTTGACGTGAAGAAGCATGGTAAGATTCTTTTGTCTGGAGTGAATTTGTTTCTATTATTAAAAATCAATTCTATCCACTAGCCTATATGCAGAAAGCCATGATGAGCTGGAAAACTCTTCGCCAATTAAAAGGGAAAAGTGTACAAAGTTACACTCAAGAATTTAGGTGTTAGGCCCCTATACTACTAGTGTAACCCCTTATTGTTATTAGTACAACCCACTTATTATATTGATGTACCCATGTAGTGCCCATATTGTTACTATTGTGCCCCATAGAAGCCCACTATTGTTATTATGGTGCCCTTACATTATTATTGTTATGTCGGCTCTGATTATGTTATGACCCCTTAGACTCCTATATATAGAAAGGAGGTCTTTTCATTTGAATCATCGAAGAAGTGTTCATTTATGTAATGTAAAGGAGGTTTCCCCCTCAAAGAGACTAAATTCTAAGGCGTTGATCTATCTTTTCTATCTTTTCTTGAGCTGGTTTCATAACATTTGGTATCAGAGCTTTGGATTCTAAGGTTTCGCTGCTCCAAACCGGTCATCGTGGAATTTTCGCTATAACGTTTTTTCTGCGTTGTTTCAGAAGTTGTAAAAAAACCCATTTGAGAAGAAATAGCGCTGAACCGCGGGTCCAAATTTCAGAGCTTTTTGCACTATATTTGCGTAGATATGATCTGAGGAAGTTGGTCTTTTTGCAGACTCCTGAATTACATTCCAAACAGGTGACCTGGGGAAAATCGTCATAACTTTTTCTCTGAGCATTGGATTGAAATTTCGTAAGAAGGCACAGGAAGAGGACGGACTGTAGTTTTTTGTATATCTTTCTCAGATCCAAAGGTTGAAATAGTGACACGTGGCACTTCATACAAGTTTGATCTTCTGGAAAGGTCTATAATCAGGTCATCTTGGGAGATTGTGCATAACTCTTTCTTAGAGAATCCAATTTGGATCAGACTGGTGGCATTGGAAAGAGGACACAGAGGGCTACTATAGATCACAATTTCAAAACTTAAATATCTAAAAGTACATAGTTACAGTTATTTCAAGGTCGAGCTCCTAAAATCAAGAAAAAGCAAGATGAGGAAGTTTGATGGCAAGGATCCGGTAAATTGGATACTTCAGATGGAGCAATATTTTGATCTACATGGTGTACAACTGTTACAAAGGTATGTATTGCATCTTCATATTTAGAACCAGATCAATTTTTATGGTACAAGGGGCTTTGTTCTCGTAAACAACTTGTTACGTGGTCAATTTTCACGGAGGAAATGATAGCACATTATGAGGATACAAAGAGCAACACCTTCTTTAGAGCAACACCACAACAATTGGAAAGAGTAAAAGGGATTTGTGACATAGTGGAAAGAAAAATTATGGAAACCAGGAAGCGTACCCCTCACAACTATAAAGATGGAAGTGTTGTTTCTCCTAGCCTTCCACAACTTACAAGGGTTACACCACAACAATTGGAAGAAAAAAGAGAAAAAGGGATTTGTTACAATTGTGATAGCAAATGCACTAAAGGTCATAAGTGTGCTGAGAATAAATTATTTTACATAAAATATGAAGAGGAGGAAGAAAAGGATCAAGAAACATTAAAAGTAGAAGATATACGCTAGGACCCCACCCTAGAGAAAGAAGAAATGCATCAGACCATATCTTGTAAAGCATTGGCAAGAATTACCACTCCTCAAACTCTCAAGATAGAAGGACATATCAAGAAGAAAAAGGTGCAAGAAGTGAAAGATCACATCGAGAAAGAGGAAATGAATTCAACCATATCCTGTAATTCATTGTTCGAAATTACCACTCCTCAAACTATCAAGATAGAAGGACATATCAAGAAGAAAAATGTTCAAGAAGTGAAAGATCACATCAAGCATCAAGAAATGAATCCAACCATATCTTGTAAAGGATTGGAAGAAATTACCACTCCTCAAACTCTAGAGATAGAAGGACATATCAAGAAGAAAAAGGTTCAAGCAGTGAAAGATCACATCGAGCATCAACAACAAGTTCTCCAACATTTAAAGGATAACGCCACTTCGGTGCAAAATCAAACGCAACAACAGGTAGATCAACATCGTAGTGAAAAATGTTTTGATGTAGGTGATTGTGTATTTTTACTGCTACATCTCAAGCAAGCTATTTATGAGAAGGAAATGTTGGCAATACTACATGCACTTAAAAAATGGCGACCTTACCGAATGGGAAGACTCTTCAAGGATGAGGATGTGGAAGCATTGTTTTGTGCTATCTATATTATCCAACCAGATTGGATAAACGAAGCAAGGGATGAATGGAAGAAGGACGAAGAAGTATGGCCACTTATTCCAAAGTTGCAAGAGATCCCAATTCAAACAATATTGCCAGAAATTGAAGAGGAAGGAAAAATCATATTGGAACCTGGAGAAGTCACAGAAATAAGAACCCGACAGCTACGAAATCGATCAATTTCAGAGTATCTCATCAAGTGGAAGAACTTACCCGCTGAAGATTCCACATGGGAGGACAAGAATTTTATATAGAAGCATCAAGAACTACTCAAGCGTTGAGGACAACACTTTTTTAAGGAGAGGGGCATGTTAGGCCCCTATACTACTAGTGTAACCCCTTATCGTTATTAGTACAACCCACTTATTATATTGATGTACCCATGTAGTGCCCATATTGTTACTATTGTGCCCCGTAGAAGCCCACTATTGTTATTATGGTGCCCTTACATTATTATTGTTATGTCGGCTCTGATTATGTTATGACCCCTTAGACTCCTATATATAGAAAGGAGGTCTTTTCATTTGAATCATCGAAGAATTGTTCATTTATGTAATGTAAAGGAGGTTGCCCCCTCGAAGAGGCTGAATTCTAAGGCGTTGATCTATCTTTTCTATCTTTTCTTGAGTTGGTTTCATAACATTAGGAAAAGAGCTTTGATTCTAGGAATTTTTTTAGACTCACCTAAAACTCTGCTGAAGTATATAGGTGGTCTACACAGCTACTTAAGACACACAATTCTCATGTTTAATCCCACTAGCATAGATGAGGTATCTGTTCAGGCTACACATCTAGAAGCTAGAGGAAAGAATGTGAACCCAGAAGTTGGGGGATCATCAAAACTCACTGCAATCAAGAATAAGGAGAAAAGAAAATAGAAATGTAAAGAGAGGAAGGCCAATACTATACAAAATACCAAGTCTTCATGCACTCACTATAAGAAGGACGGGCATGATGATGAACACTGCTAGATCTTGCATCCGGAGCTGAGACCCAAGAAGTTCAAGGGCAAGAAGAAGAAGACTACTGCAGCTATTCAAAAGGATTTGGGGTTAGACTCCGGAGATGAAACAACAATCGCAGCCACAGGTATAAAAGGTAAAAATTCTGAAGCATCTACTAGTAATTATGCACAATCTATTGATAATGAAGAAAATGAGAGGAAAATACATGCGCTTTTTCATATTCGAGTTATTTCCAAGCATCAAAAGATTGATACTTTGTTTGATAGTGTTTCATAAGTAAATTTAATTTTTGAAGCAATTGTAAAGAAGTTTGGATTACTGACCACACCTCACAAAAAGCCATATCCATTAGGTTGGTTATGTGACAAATCACAACTACAAGTGACTAGACAATGTAAACTTAGGTTTTCTTTTGGGTCAGCATTTTTAGATGAGATTGAGTTAGATATAGTTCCTTTGGATATATGTGGAATTGTTTTACGAAGTCTTTACTTGTATGATAGAAAATTTTCTATAGAGCTGAGAACAAGTATCAACTCGTTAAAGATGGAATTGAATATATTGCAAGAGCTCATAAACTGAAGAATAATTATACTCTCATAAACTTAGGGCAAATGAAAAGAATTGTAAATTCATGCAAATTTTTTTTATTGATGGTTGTAAAGGAAAAGAAACTTGATAAAACCAATGTATTTGAGGGCTGTGTTGCTAAACAGCAAGCTGATTTAGAAAAAGTTGTTTCAGAATATGATATACTATTTAAAGAACCTAAAGGTCTGCAACCCAAAAAGTAAATAGTACATGATATTAATTTGTAGCAAGATGCTCCATTGCCTAACATCGGAATGTACAGGGTGTCCGCTTTAAAGAATGCAGAAATCAAGAAGCAGGTACAGGAGCTGCTCGAAAAGGGGTTCATCAAACCTAGCACATCACCATGTGGGTCTCCAATTGCCTTGGTGAGAAAGAAATATGGCTCATGGAGAATGTGCATTGATTACCGAGCACTGAATAAGATAACGATAAAAAATCATTATCCCCTTCCTCGCATAGATGATCTATTGGATCAAGTAAGGAAGCTGTTTATTTTTCCAAGTTGGAATTGCATAGTGGCTATCATCAGGTCAGAGTTGCAGAGCAAGATACATGGAAGACTTCTTTCAAAACAAAGCAGGGATTGTATGAGTGGTTGGTTATACCTTTTGGCTTAACTAATGCTCTTGCTACTTTCATGAGAGTAATGAATGATGTACTCAGACCTTTTCTTGATGATTTTGTCATTGCATATTTGGATGACATTCTTATATTCAGTAAAACATGGGAATAACATTTAAAGAATGTTAAGCAGACTCTAGATGCTTTGAAAAAAGAAAATCTTTATGTTAAGCTCTCAAAATGTGAATTTGGCAAAACATCTTTGAATTATTTGGGTCTTATTGTAGGGGGTGGTGAATTGAAGATAGATCCCTCTAAGGTTGTAGTCATTGTAAACTGGCCTAAACCCAAATCTGCTACCGAAATTAGAAGCTTCTTAGGAGCAGCACAGTATTGAAGAAAGTTTATTTCTAACTTTTCCTTAATTGTAGCTCCCTTACATGCTTTAACAGGATTGAACAAGGTGTTTCAGTGGGGAGGCAAACAACAGAAAGCCTTCGACACCTTGAAAGAAAAGATTAGTACAACACCAGTACTAGCATTGCCTGATCTTCAAAAACCATTTGAGATTGAAAAGGATGCCAGTGACTATGCCATGGGAGTAGTGTTGATGTAGCACGGTAAACCCATATGTTATTATTCTGAGACATTTAATTCTGCAGTAGTTAATTATCCCACATATGATAAAGAATTGTATGCATTAGTACAGAGTGTGAAAAAGTGGAAACATTATTTAATGGGCAAAGAGATAGTTATACATATTGACCATCAACCACTTCAATATTTGCACTCACAAACTAAGTTGCAGCAATCAAGACACTATAGGTGGATGGGTTTTCTACAACAGTTTCATCTTGTCACAAGATATAAAAAAGGCATACACAATAAAGTTACAGATATGTTGTCCAAACCAATCATAAATGCATCCACTATACTTAAGCATAATTCAGTATTGCATGAAAGCTACATTGAACAGTATGCTCAAGATATAGATTTTAAAGATGTATATGCAACTTTAAGTCATGGAAAACAAGTAGAAGAATTGGATTATCATGTTAAGGACCAGCTCTTGTATCATTTTGGGAATCTATGCATTCCACAAACTGAAAGAGTAAAGATAATTCGAGAATCACACACTTCTCTAATATCAGGTCACTTTGGTGTAAGTAAAACAGTTGCACAGCTACAAAGATTTTGTTATTGGTCAAAAATGAATGAGACAGTTTCTAGATATGTAAGAGGGTGTACCATGTGTGCTAAAAGCAAGCCTAACAATAGAAAACTAGGCTTGTACACTCCACTACCAGTTCCTTCTCATCCTTGGGAAAGTGTTTCCATGGACTTTGTTGGAGGACTGCCTAAATCTAGGAAAGGTCATGACTATTTATATGTTGTTGTGGATAGGTTCAACAAAATGTGTATTTCGATACCTTGTAACAAATAGATTACAGCTGAACAAACTACAAAGTTGTTCTTTCATCATGTATGCATTCATTTTGGATTACCCACTTCCATTATATCTAATCGAGATACCTGATTTGTTGGGAAATTTTGGTCAAGTTTGTGGGAATTGATGGACACCAAGTTGAAGAAGAGCACAACTTTTCATTTGCAAACAGTTGGCCAAATAGAAGTAGTCAATAGGACAATAATCTAGTTGCTCAGAGGCTGTTGCAGCAAGCATCCCAGGCTTTGGGATGAAAATTTATGCTATGTGTAGCATGTTTACAACCGAGCTAAACATTCTTCTACACAAAGATTCCCTTTTGAGACTTGTTTTGGTTTCACACCAAGGTCTCCCTTGGATTTTGTCTTTGGTAAAGACATAGTTGTTGATGGACAAAGTGATGTGGACAAGGAAACCAAGTTCATCGGACAAATCCAAGAGATTCATCAGGCAGTACAGGAACAACTGGAAAACAACCAATCCAAGTACAAGGCAAGGCATGACAAGCATCGGATGGAGCATAGTTTCCAAGTTGGTGTGTTAATTTTAGGTATGTTCTATGCTAGAGAAATTTATTTAATTTCTTTTCCATATTAGCAATCACATCATAAAGTAAATTGTAGATAGAACATAAATATAAATCGCAAAAGACATGCCAAGACAAGAGGACACAAGATGTGGCGCTAGCCAGGGACAAACCCCACAATGTGTGGGGAAACCCTTAATCAATTCTTCTTTTATGTTCTTCAAAGTTTAGTAGAGAAGGAGAGAGAGAGATAGTAAATTTACAACAGAAGTCAACACTTTGACTTGTCTAGATCTAGCATAGATCATTTCGTATAACGATGAGATCAGTTGAAGAAATTATGCTTCAACTGATTCTACAAGGTGACGGCTTCACCTATCATAGCACTACATCCAAGTCCACTTGCTGCATCACTGCGTATGACGCCATGTTGCAATAGTTGTGATTATCATCATGTTGCCCATGTCCATGATATTATCATGTTGTTGCCCTTCATGTTCATATCTTATAATGCTGCCTATGCAACATCATCATGTTGTCCTATATGTCCATGATCTTATCATGCTACTGCCCTTTATGTTCATGATCTTATAATGCTGCCTATGCATCATCATGCTGTCCTATATGTCCATGATCTTATCATGTTTCTGCCCTTTATGTTCATGATCTTATAATGCTGCCTATGTATCATCATCATGTTGTCCTATATGTCCATGATCTTATCATACCATTGCCCTTTATGTTCATGATCTTATAATGTTGCCTATGCATCATCATCATGCTGTCCTATATGTCCATGATCTTATCATGCTGCTGCTCATACTGCCCATATACATCATGCTGCTCGAACTGCCCATATATATCATCCATGACCTAGACTGTGAGAGTATTGACCCAATACATACATAGCTTAGAGCTGCATCCTTATGACTGCACCTAATACGTTCTAGATGTTTACAACGTATATATTTGCCAGCGTATATATGTCCATTTGTTGTGGATTAACCAGAGTGAATGTTGCTGCCATGACAACATTATACATCAGTCTCCACATATACATAACAATGTATTGCCATGACTGTGTTGTATACATGACATGCGTATATATAACAACATTGAGATTTTCCACATATACATAACAACGTATGAGATTTCTGCATATACATAACAGCGTATGACCATGACTGTGTTGTATACATGACATGCATATATATAACAACATTGAGATTTTCCGCATATACATAACAGCGTATGAGATTTCATGACTATGCGTATATAGTGCCTTCATTATAGCATATAGATTATGTGGATAAGATCTTCATTAAACAACGTATCAATTGTCTGCTTAACATGTAGAGACTGGAGTGTATCGATTGTCTATGTGGTAGGGCTTCTATCAATTGTGGCTTTAGAATATTACAACAGCTACTCTTCATGTAGCTTCTTGCTCCTTGATTTCGGCTCCTTTCTTCTTGACTACAGCTTTACCTTTTTGCAAGTTTAGTCCTCTTCTCGACTGTGGCTATTACTTCTGGACATCATAGAGTATAAGGTTTCTGTACAGTGTGTTAGGGCCTGTTCATAAGGCTTCTTGACAGCGTGTATTGAGCCTTTCCTTAACCACATTGATTGCAGCTAGGGCATGACTTGACTATGGCCAGAATACTCCTTAGACAGTGTATAAGTGTCTCTGTTTGTAGATCGACCTGTGGCTAGGGCATCACCATTAGACCAACATATTATTCTTGGTGTCTCACTCCTCCTCTAAAAACCCAAGACGTGGAGAGGAGGAGATCACCTCAAGAATGTGTTCCAAATGACATCAAAACTCTTCTATTTATTATAAAACGTATATGATGAATAGACATGACGTTTGGGCTTTTAGAGCCTACGTAAGAGCTGGTCGGCTTGGTGATAATTACATAATCGAAATAAATTCATATCTCCATAAATACTTATCAGAATCGGATGATGTTTGGATCAATCCTACACCTCTCGACGAGAGGGATCCAATAAAAATATCAGCTGCCATAAATAAGCTGAACCACATGGAGTTTGACCCTAGTTGAAAATTTAACACTCCCTCTCAACTAGGGGGAACTCCATCTGTTGATCCATAAGTCTGACTGTACTATCTCTGCCATCAGTGCCCTGCACTACTCTGCCCAGCTCTGCTGGCTTTGCTCTGTTCTACTCAGCTCTATTGGCTCTGCTCTACTCTGTTGATTCTTCTCTGGCTCTGCTCAACTTAGCTCTGATGAACTATGAAGAAGAAGAATTGATCGAGAATGTCTCATACCATTCTCCACTGACCCGAAGTCAGTCTCAGAGTATGTACCACTGGTCCTACACCAGTCTCAACCAACCTGAAGTCAGTGTCATAGTATGGTACAACTCCTATCACTGGTCCCAGACCAGTATCGCAGTCTCAGAGAGTGTACCACTGGTCCCAAACCAGTCTCAACCGACCCGAAGTCAGCATCATAGTATGTACCACTCTCGCTGGTCCCAGACCAGTACTGCACTGACACGAAGTCAGTCTCAGAGTATGTACCACTGGTCCCAGACCAGTCTCAACCAACCCAAAGTCAGCGTCATAGTATGGTACAACTCCTACCACTAGTTCCAGACTAGTATCGCAGTCTCAGAGAGTGTACCACTGGTCCCAAACCAGTCTCAATCGACCCAAAGTCAACATCATAGTATGTACAACTCCTACCACTGGTCCCAGACCAGTATCATTGATCCCAGATCAATGGAGGTCATCCTAGTGTAAGGAGTACAGTAGATACAAAATTGCGTCCATCGGTACTACTATGGTCCCTAACTTCATTTCCGTGCTCATTGATAAGATGAGAGGTACTTCCCATGAGTCCTAGACTGCATGGGTAGGATGCCTCGATAGGAGAGCTAATCAATCCTGTCCTCACATGGGAACACATCAATCCTGCTATAATCACCATGGAGAACACATCAATCCAGGCTTCCATGGAGAACACATCAATCGAGGACTCACAAGAGAACACATGAATCCTGCTACAATCACCATGGAGAACACATCAATCCAGGCCTCACAGGAGAACTAATCAATCCTGCTACAATCGCCATGGAGAACACATCAATCCAGGCCTCACAGGAGAACACATCAATCCTGCTACAATCTCCATGGAGAACACATCAATCCAAACCTCATAGGAAAACTAATCAATCATGCTACAATCGCCATGGAGAACACATCAATCCAGGCCTCACAGGAGAACTAATCATCCTGCTACACGGGAGAGTGAATCATCCTGTTCCACAAGAGAGCGAATCATCTTGTCCCACAAGACAGCGAATCATATTGTTCCAGTGCGCACCACCAGGAGAGGGTGAGTCACCTTGTGGTGATATGTTGCTCCAGTAAGAACCGCAAGCCCCCTAGAGCTCCCAAAGCTCAATGTATGCAACATGTAGGACCCTTTTACAAAGGTCTCTCGATGACTCCAAGTCGTTAGGGAAAACCACAAATTTGATCTTTCCCTGGGGCTCTGACCTGTACATCATCTCACTGCGATGGAGCCTCCTTGCTCATCGACTTACCATATCCCAGATAAGGTAGTATTTGATGTCTATCTGCTGGATCAATCATTGAATACGAGATTCCTCAATAATCGAATCCCACCTCTGGTTGTCACAAAGAATCACAGTGGTATTCATCATGTGTACTCACTGAAGAGTTTCCATAGCTAGGCAACTTCATACAAGGTCATACTCGAAGTTATGTATCCGGTCTCGATGGTATTTATAACACCTGATTTCTGCTTCCTGCTCATCCATGATATCGAAGCAGAATCCAAAGAGAACTAGCACTGAGAAGTTCTCTCGTGATTCTCCATAATGCTTGCCTAGTCAACATTCTAATAATCATGTAGTTTTCACATTTCATTCAGTGTATCTCAATCCATGAGAGATTGTGCCCCGAAGATATCTCAGAGGATTCTTGGCACCAATCCAGTGAGGCTCAACCAAATATGAGCTCACCATGCTAACTGCAAAACATATGTCCGGACAGAAGTTCACCAAGAAAATCAATTTGAATGAGTTTTAGAAACTCAAAGCCATTTCCCAAATCAACTCCAACATCACTACCATATAACCTTTGATAGTTAAGATCCTCGAGGCAGTCACAGGCTAGCATTTTATCTTTCCACATTCGAAATCCAACTCCCTCTGTCTTCTACAAATGAGAGGGTCTGCACTTGTTAGACATAGGTGCTGGTATGAGAGGTCTGTTATCCACAACCTTCAGATGCTTTGGTTCAATTTCACTCCTAGTGAATCTCAGCGTCATCATATCGCTGCTGATCCTCTCATAGTATGCCCGGGGTGTCTTGCTTCAAGCCATAGAGGGCTTTCTTCTACCTGTATACAGGAGATTCTCGTTCAAGAATCTCAAACTCCACGGGTTGTTTTAAACCTGTGGACCTGCTACATGAGGGGAATGGTCCCCTTGTAATATTTTCCTTTGGTACATCTTAGACATGTACTTTCATGCTCTTTTTTTGAATTCAGGCTTCCTTATCACCATTTGACTCACAGACCTCCGGTGCTATGTGTCAATGGACATGGTCCCCAATGGACTTCCTGCAACTTGATACAACCTTGAACTCAAAAACATCTTCGAAAATTTAATTTTCAAACACGTACCTTTCCATTGACGAATGCCACCATAAAACCTTTGACTTCCATTCCCTTTTCAGGATAGGTGGCATCAGCTCCAAGTGTAATCCCACAATTATTTCCATCTCTATCAAATTAGAGAGTGCACCCTTCTATCCAATGAAGTGCCTTGAAGCACTGGGTTCCTTGCTTCCTTGAAGAGTCAGCCGTGTATTTGATGACCTGCATCTCTGTCATTCCGACACTCCTTCGCATAAGGGCCAAACTTATAACCAAGACATCTACCTTTCCTTCCACCCTGAGATCCGAACTTCCCAATGACGTGATATTTAGGTATGCCATCAGAAGTTTTTCTGCTCCATTCTGATAATTATTCTCTGCTTTGACTTCACTCTAAGTGAATTGTGAAGAACCCATTGATCCTTTAGTCTTGTCCCAACTGTCTTTGGTGATTGCTCTTTCACTTTTTCTTGGGCATTGTCTTCACCTCAGCTCTGATACCATGTTAATTTTATGTATGTTCTATGCTAGAGCAATTTATTTAATTTCTTTTCCATATTAGCAATCACATCATAAAGTAAACTGCAGATAGAACATAAATATAAATCGCAGAAGACATGCCAAGACAAGAGGACACAAGATGTGGCGCTAACCAGGGACAAACCCCACAATGTGTGGGGAAACCCTTGATCAATTCTCCTTTTATGTTCTTCAAAGTTCAACAGATAAGGAGAGCGAGAGAGATAGTAAATTTACAACAGATGTCAACACTTTGACTTATCTAGATCTAGCATAGATCATTTCGTATAACGATGAGATCAGTTGAAGACATTCTGCTTCAACTGATTCTACAAGGTGACGGCTTCACCTATCATAGTACTGCATCCAAGTCCACTTGCTACATCACTGCATATGATGCCATGCTGCAATAATTGTGATTATCATCATGCTGTCCATGTCCATGATCTTATCATGTTGCTTCCCTTCATGTTCATGATCTTATAATGCTGCCTATGCATCATTATCATGTTGTCCTATATGTCCATCATCTTATCATGTTGCTGCCCTTTATGTTCATGATCTTATAATGCTGCCTATGCATCATCATCATGTAGTCCTATATGTCCATGATCTTATCATGCTGCTGCCCTTTATGTTCATGATCTTATAATGCTGCCTATGCATCATCATCATGCTGTCCTATATGTCCATGATCTTATCATGCTACTGCTCATACTGCCCATATACATCATGCTGCTCTTACTGCCCATATATATCATCCATTACCTAGACTGTGAGAGTATTGTCCCAATACATAGCTCACAGTTGCATCGTTATGACTACACCTAATACGTTCTAGATGTTTACAACGTATATATTTGCCAGCGTATATATGTCCATTTGTTGCGGATTAACCAGAGTGAATGTTGCTGCCATGACAACGTTATATATCAGTCTCCGCATATACATAACAATGTATTTCCATGACTGTGTTGTATACATGACATGCATATATATAACAACATTGAGATTTTCCACATATACATAACAACGTATGAGATTTTCGCATATACATAACAGCGTATGACCATGACTGTGTTGTATACATGACATGCGTATATATAAAAACATTTAGATTTTCCACATATACATAACAACGTATGAGATTTCATGACTGTGCGTATATAGTGCCTTCATTATAGCATATAGATTATGTGGATAAGATCTTCATTAAACACCGTATCAATTGTCTGCTCAACGTGTAGAGACTGGAGTGTATCGATTGTCTATGTGGTAGGGCTTCTATCAACTGCGGCTTTACAATATTACAGTAGCTACCCTTCACGTAGCTTCTTACTCCTTGATTGCGGCTCCTTTCTTCTTGACTACGACTTTACCTTTTTTGCAAGTTCAATCCTCTTCTCGACTGTGGCTATTACTTCTGGACATCATAGAGTATAAGGTTTCTGTACAGTGTGTTAGGGCCTGTTCATAAGGCTTCTTGACAGCGTGTATTGAGCCTTTCCTTAACCACGTTGACTATAGCTAGGGCATGGCTTGACTATGGCCAGAATACTCCTTAGACAACGTATAAGTGTCTCTGTTTGTAGATCGACCTGCGGCTAGGGCATCACCATTAGACCAGCATATTATTCTTGATGTCTCACTCCTTCTCCAAAAACCCAAGACGTGGAGAGGAGGATATCACCTCAAGAATGTGTTCCAAATGACATCAAAACTCTTCTATTTATACTAAAATGTATATGATGAATAGACATGACGTTTGGGCTTCTAGAGCCTACATAAGAGCTGGTCGGCTTGGTGATAATTACATAATCGAAATAAATTCATATCTCCATAAATACTTATCAGAATTGGATGATGTTTGGATCAATCCTATACCTCTCGACGAGAGAGATCCAATAAAAATATCAGCTACCATAAATAAGCTGACCCACATGGAGATTGGCCCTAGTTGCCAATTTAACATGGTGATCAAGTCTGGCTGTATATCAGCAAAGACCGAATGCAAGGTGAAGGTAAGAAGTTGAAGCCAATAAGGTATGGACCTTTCAAGATACTTGAGAAAATTGGCAAGAATGCCTTTTGCCTTGATTTACCAGCTTACATGCACATCTACTTAATTGTTAATGCAGACAGCTTGAGATTATTTGAACCTTCATTAATTGAAGATCCCGAAGAGCAGAGTCAATTGCCTTCTATTGATGATCTATTGCTTGAATATCTTAATGAATTGCAGGAAGATACAGTTCTAGATAGGAAGGTGAGAACTATGCGTAGAGGGGATGTTGAGTACCTCAGGATTGGACTCAAAGGTTCAAAGCCAAGCAGCGCGAAATGGATAGAAATTGGGCAAGTGAGGAATCAATATGATCACTTGATTGATGCTTAAAAATAAACTTTTGGTGGTCCAAAATATTTTTCAGTGGGAAGGCCGTGATACGAATTGGATCCTAAACACTCTCTAAGTTTTCATAAACTCATTCAAATTATGCCAAACAGATTCAAGTCTTAGAAAGATCAAGCTATCAGAAGGAATCCTCGTGATAGTTGCAATTGTGATTAGCACGTAGCAACAAGGACCCTCGATTGAGCGTGCAGACCGTTGGCCCATGGTAACACGCGATGGCGCAAATTGGCAAAACCAGAGGCTAATTCAAGAAATGGGGGTGCTTTCTGATACGTGATTAGTGCTAAAGCGCTAATTGTGTATCGTAGGGCGTCCCCCTCAGTGAAGGAAAGTCCCGAAGTGCCCAGACTTGAAATGGATATGAAATGTGGAAAAGTAATAAATTTGGTTTTGTGGATTCCACAAAACCAATAGGATATCGAAAGGCCTCGAGGTGGTAAGCAGTTTTGACCGAGTCCCACCCGATGCCACACACTGAGTGACATGCGTCCGGTGGAAGACAGATAAAACCGCTCACATTGGATGGGTAAACGTCATGCTACTTACCCGCCCGATATGAACGACTACCATAGGATCTGGGGGGCCATATCAACAGTGGATGCGCATCACGATAAATGACCAGATTTGACAAGGTAGTAAAGCAAGACTACATGGGATTTGAAGTCCGACGTGGACGATGAGTTGGCAGAAGATTCGTGTTTCGCGAGCATCTTGGAGTAAATAGAAATAACGACCGTTCAAATGTGTCCAAGGAACCTGATACACTCACTCGTTGCAGAATAGGTGGCCACCTCCCTGTGAAGTGTTACACAGTGATGATGACGTAGAACAGGGGAGTTTGAACGGACAGAGGAAGGAAAACTAGAATGCCGAGAAGTGGAAACGAACTGATAGAAAGCAGAATGGCTTTAAAGCCATGAACTGACAGAAGCAGAGGATAAACACACACACAGAAAGGAGTTAGTTAGACGTAGAAAGCTAAGAGCAGAGAACAGAGCGAAGAAGCCGAGCTGACCTGAGGGAAGCATCGAGCCAGATAGATCCAGAGAGAGTCAGAGAGTCTGTGCACTCTAGAGAAAGCTTGAGAGGTTCAAGCGAGCTCCTCGGCATAGACCTGTCATGTATGAGTTTCAAATTGGGCTCATACTATTGTGACTAGTAGAGGTCAAGTACCAGTAAGGAGAGCCTATGTACTCAAATCCTACTAATTCATATATGTTGAGTGAGACTCAAATTGAGCTCACTGTTGTAAAAAAACTCTACTTTGAAAACATAATAGAGAGGCCACCACTAAAAGCTGGTCTAGGAGACATAGCCCAAGAGTATTGGGTGAACTCCTTATTAAACTTGTTGTATTACATGTTTTCCTATTATGTTTTCTCTAACTACCTCAGTGTCTATGTATTTTGCAATCTTATCGATCCATTGCAGAAAGTAACATAGGTGCATCCATGCACATGAGTCTGTAATACCTTTAATTCTTTGTCCTAGATAAATTTTAGATCAGACTCCTTTACCTCCTAATAATGCCTTTTCGACTCTAGGCAGATTGACTCTTTTACAATAATGAATCTTCCAATGATGACACTTTTACAAATGATTGTTTTACAACTTTACAATGATGACTCTTGGCCTTGACACTTCTTCACAATATACGGATGGTTGTCATGTCTTTAAAGGATGTTCCGCTGCAATGCTTTCTTTGATTTGATACTTCTGCTCTTGAATTCTTTCTTGAAGTTGTACTTGAATCTTCTTCTACCTGCATGAAAAATTTTCCTGATGAAACCAATCCCAAAACAAAACAAAATACCCTTCAACTTACCTCTACCTGCAAAAAACATGTAAGTGCATAATAAGGAATAAATACAAAATTAAAATTGCAATGCGTACCTAAAGTGTGCTTGTCAGTTTTTTTGTTGACTTGTTGCAACAGTAGACAAAGAGCCCCACTCTTGATATAGGCCTGGACTCTCTGCAAGACTATATCCAAAACTGAGCTAAAGATATATACAATAGAAACTGATGACAGACCCTAGACTTGTGATGAACCACGTTCTAAGTAAAACAACAGAGACCATTCTATCAACTATGACAAGAAAAGTAACATGAACTTACAACATCATATAGATTTAGCAGACTTGGTGTAACATCAAATGTGTAGTATCAATAATAGGACATCCGAAATGTGGTATCAATACTAACTGTGACAAATAGAGACATAGAGATATAACCGAGACCCTGTATATACTTACGTTGTCTTGCAAAAACATATGTCAGAGATGATACTCAAAATTCAAATGTAAACACTTAATCATACATACCTTGTTGTAGGAGACTTACCCTTGACTGTTGATGTGTGGTCCTTTCTGCAGCGATCCTTGAATTCATCTTTTTTCTTGCCTTCTAGGAGCTCGATATTGAATATGTTGTATCTATGTAATTTCGACTCTCCAGGGTCTGTAATTTCGTCATGTGGTAGCCCTTTGAGTCCTCTTTCCAACCACACAGGTCTGATCAAGATTGGATTCTTCTAGTAATTCCTAATCTCCCATGATGACTTGACTATAGACTGGTTTAGTAGAGCGAACTTGTACGAAGTTCCATGTGTCACTGTTGCAAACTTAGGTCCTAAAAATTCTACTCAACAAACTATAGTCCGTCCTCTTTCTGTGATTGTTTAAAAAATTTGAATCCAATGCTCAGAGAGAAAGTTATGACGATTTTCCCAATGTCACTTGTTTGACATGGAATTCGAGAGCCTGCAAAAACCCTAACTTCCTCAGATCATATCTTTGACAATATAGCGTACCAAGCTCTAAAATTCAATCACGAGGTTCACCAATATTTCGGCTCAAATGTTCTTTAATTTTAGCTTCTAAAGCTTCGCAGAAAAAAAGTTATAGAGAAAATTCCACAATGGCCTGTTTTAAGCGATGAAATCCATACTAGAGGAGGATATCAGGGTCATTATTTATATGAATGTCTTGAGCTGAGAGGGTCCTCAACAAGTGAACGTTGGAGGGATTTTAGGGGAAAAATGATTTATTAATTATTGACTATTCAAAACCAATTATGAGTGCCATGCCACAACCCCATAGGTTTTTAGCCCACTAACTAAGATTACTAACTTCAAACATGAATATCTCTCAAACCGTGAAGTATTACTTGGCGTGCCATATATCAACGAAAATATCTCGACGAGTAGAATCCATATAGAAGATCCTTGACTCAAAATAGAGTAATTTGTCAAGTCAAAATTTCCTTGCAAGATCGGGATAGCCCCTGGTGCTACTTGGGTTGACATCAATGACAACCACTGATCAACACATCTCCCTCTGCTCAATACTAGAATTGAGGCTTCCTATCCATGGTTGTTCAAGAGTCTGGATGTCATGGTGAGGATACCCAAGATCTCTTCAATTGGTTCCCTCACCCAAGACATTAATAAGAACCAAGTCCAGTTGTAGGTCGATAGGTACATGGACCAGTTGATGTGAGAAGCCATCAACAATGACTTGTAGCGGAGTACAGAAAACATGTAGAGGTACATTGGTAGTCTAGTCACACTCAAGACAATGTTGCACATGATTCAAGATGAGTTGGACAAAGGTTCCATAACCATATACAAGGAAGCCATGGAGGCAAGAGTCTGTTTCTAGAAAGACATCATCAAATAGTATGGGGACACCATAGTGCAGTACCAAGCTTGGTACCAGTTCGTTTCTGAAGAACATCAAGAGGATGTTGACGAGTTGGTCTTTCCCCAAGCTTCTGAGTGATGGTGTTTGTCTTGTTAGGCTAACTCAAGCCTATTTTGTCCTCTAAGGCTTGTGCAGAAGCCACGAGCTCAACTATCAAGTTCTTGTTAGCAAAGAATGATCGAAGGGCAAAGGACTTGCAAGAGGCCAAACAAAGGACAAAACAATTCGCAGGATCTACTATGGCGGAGATGAGAAAAATGATACTTGCTAAAGTATCGACTCTTGAGACCACCATGCAAAAACTTTATGACGGATTTGTCACCATGCACAAGGTAGTTTTCCATTTGTATGGTTTTCATATGTGATGCATAATATGGCCCAAACTCTCAAATACATACATGCTGCTATTACATACATACAAGAATGGAAAATGAGGTACAAGGCAGCCCCACTTTACTTGCAGAAGATAATGAAGCTGCAGGCAGAGCTAGACAAAACACAAAATCAGATTTTGATCCGGAACTATCAGCATCGCCCTCTGGTCATCACTAGAATTGAGGATTCCTATCCATGGTTGTTCAATAGTTTGGATGTCATGTTTGAGGACACACAAGATCTCTTCAATTGGTTCCCTCACCCAAGACATTAAGAAGAACCAAGTCCATTTGTAGGTTGATAGGTACATGGACCAGTTGATGCGAGAGGCCACCAATAATGACTTGCAGCTGAGCACAGAAAACATTTAAAGGTACATTGGTGGTCCAGTCACACTTAGGACAATGTTGCACATGATTCAAGATGAGTTGGACAAAGGTTCCATAACCATATACCCAGAAGCCATGGAGGTAAGAATCCGTTTCTAGAAAGACATCACCAAACAGTATGGGGAGACCATAGCACAGTACCAAGCTTCGTATCAGTTTGTTTCCGAAGACCATCAAGAGGATGTTGCCGAGTTTCTCTTTCCCCAAGCTTCTAAGTGATGGTGTTTGTCTTGTTAGGCTGACTAAAGCCTATTTTTTTCCACATGGATATATGTGGAAATTGTATATTATTTTTAAACATACTGTAAGTGAAATTCCAAGTGTCATTAGCGGAATGTGAACAGTCACTATGTAATGTAAAGAGTTATTTGTAAAGGAGTTTAAGAGTCATGAGGGGAGTCAAAGAGTCAAAGGGGAATGTCAAGGGTCACCCCACCATTTGTTATATATAGAACCTCATAATTCATAGTAGACGCTTTTGGGAGCCAAGCTTTTGGCTAGGCATTTCTTAGAGAAGGCTTGGGAGTACTGTGACGAGCCTTGACTTCTCCACAGAATAGAGAGAGCACACTTCTTTGGAGGAGCAATTGGTGTTGACTGTAATGTTCCATTATTGGGGCTAATAGCTATCCATTGTGTATGTATGGATGGGACTTTCACTTGATATGGATGGAAGACATTTTCATGCATATGTTGTTATTGTAGTTTGACTATTTTGGTTGTTTTAGCAATGTATGTTGTTTAACTTACGCATTTGTGTATGAACTATTTTGTATGCAATTGTATGAATCTTGTTGAAGGCGTGTTGTTGGATTAACTTGTCACTTTAGTTTGTGGACTATTCTGCTTCCAGCGTGTGATGTCATTTTGCTCATGTGTTCCTCTCAAGCTGTGTACTATTATAGACTTCTAAGGGACACACTTCCTTTTCCCCTCGGTGTGTTAGAATCCCCCATGCATCTCCCTTGACTTGATACAAGGTCAAACACTTGCTTCTGACCAAAGATATCATACTTACTTTTGTGCGCTACCGCGGTCAAGGCACTACATTACCGCCCATTGCTGGGACTCCCATTGCAAACAGTCTGAGGTCTAGTTGGGACTTCTTATTAGGGAGATCCCCTTGACATGTTGGCCAGTCCATAACCATCAAAATTTATGGCACTAGAAGGAGGACCAGATGAAAAGTTGAGCCCTCAAAGTCTTTTTTGAATCTTTGCACATCATCCATGACTTACATCACAATCTCAACTCTGACATGTTTTTCTCATGCACATGATTTTGAAGTGTCATAGGATGTCATCGATGACTTGTCATGAATTAAAAAATATGGTGAAGGTAAAATAGCCTTGTTAAGACACAAATTTGCTATTTTGGGCTTCTGTGAGAGGAATGAAGTCCCCTGGGATGACATTCCCTGTGGTTTGTTCGCTTACACGTTCGAAAGGCGCATTAAGAAATGGTGTCTTACATTTTCTGTAGTCTCTATTCACTCTTTTAATCACATGATCATAGATTTAAGTAATGCTTTATTTTGTTATGATCATAAAACACTTAATAAAAAATTTATGGAATTACAAAAAGCACCTGATGAATCTATTGTGCAATTTTTGGAATGCTTCTGTAATCTTGCTTTTCAAATCCTTGAAGATGAAGTTGATTGGAAATTTCTCAAAGAAAGATTTCAGTATCTTCTTCACGTATTTGAAAATCCACATGAGTTAGAATCTTCCAAACCCTTCCGAGCATACCTCAGTGTTAGAGCTTCCAAATCTAAGACGGATAAGGTCGCTGTCACGAGTGACTCTCCGTCCTCCTCTTATCAAACAACTCTAGCTCCACTGAATGAGTTGGGAGAAGTTGTGAACCAATCTGTTGAATTGTCACCTCCTCCCACCCCACCTTCTCTGGATATCTGCGCAAATTTGGACTACAACCCTGATGGTTGTCACATGATCTCGTTCTCTCAACCTTCATCCTCTGGTTCCTATGATCCTCCATATTTTATTGTGTTGTGTTCATCCATTCTAGACTCCACATTTGTTGTTCACAAGAATCAAGTTGTCGACAGAGTTAGTGTTGAGAAGCCAACCTGCGTTATCATTTTTTATGAGTATGTTTGAGAATTTGAAGTAGAACTTGTGGTGAAGGACCACCTCCTTCTGTCCATACCTCATTCGCTTTATCCTGACTTCTTATGTGATTATGGTATTTCTGATTTTTCTTGTGAAAATTCATACCCAGATGTTTCTACTTTTGATCATTCAGAGGACACACATGATGTAAGTCCTTCATTTGATTGCGGAGAGGACACATATTTATCTCCAAATCCACTCAATTTGTCATCTTTCATTTCTAGAAATTCAGAGGGTGAAAAATTGTGTTTCTCATCAACCCATCTGTATGATTAGTTAGATCATGAGGATGTCGATGTACATCTTGAATTTTCTGATCGTGGCCTTCATGACCCCTTCACTCATTCATTTGATCACGATTCTGGTTCACTTGTTGTTAATCTTTCTAAGCCACTGGTCTTTGATGATCTACCTACTGATGAAGTGGAAAACCCTCAAGTTATCGAGGCACTTTAGCCCAAGCTAATGGTTATGTCAAGTTCTCGTATCCCTGAGGTTAGTTCCACTTCTGATAAAAAAATTATCGAATCACCCTAGGCTCCTTATCACTCTCTTGTTCGCATTGAAAATCAATATAGTTTACAGATTTCACACCCTCAAGCAGAATCACACGATCTTATCACTCATTCTTTGGAGGAGTCATACGTAGCATTTCATGTTGCAAAATGAAAGTTTTCTTTTTTTTTTGCATGTTTACTCGTTTTTTAAGATCGAAAGAGTGTACATGTCTTTCATCGATGCACAGTGTGACATAACACCATGATACGTTTGCACAATGCCTTCCATGTTCTTTTACTCTTTTCTTTTTTGTGGACACATTCAAACTTCAAATGTGTTGGTTTTCATTTTTTTTTATCTTTCTTGCTTGTTGGTTTGCCTGAATATCTTTCTTGTGAACCATGCCTTCACCTGCATGGGCCAACCAATGCGTTAGTGGCTGCATTGGAAGTATCACTTCACATGAGAAAGCCCATGCACTGTTTAGCTTAGTACTAGTAGTGTTTTCTTTCTTGTTTGGTTTTGTTTACTTGTTTGGCTTTTCTTGCTTTTCTTACTTATTTTTGCTTTCATTTTACTTCTTTTCTTTGCTTGTTTTCTTGTTATGCACCAGTAGGATTAGTTTCCCATGAAACCGTGTTTGGCTTCTTGAGACAAGCAGGGTGAAATACAAGACTTGTACAACTATCAACATTTGGTTATCTGTCTATTCCCTCTCCTTATGAAGATCTTGCATTTCTTTTAGTTGATGATACCCTGATGGAAAATACGTTCCTTTCAGAGTGAGTCTTGGTGAAGTCAAAATGCTTGCACTTTAACTAGTATCACCTACTCTAATTGATTTTCTATTTTTAGTTAACCCTCATCAACTTAGTCAAGTAGAGTAAGGTGAGGGGGAAAACCTTGAAAAGTATGTCAGAGGTATATATAACACCCTTCTCTAAAGGGACAACCTCTTCTGCTCTCAATAAGTCGAGATCCCTCTTCTGCTTCATGAAATAAATAAGTGTCTATTCACAGTTCTTTGAAAAATGAAAAATGAAAAAAATAAAATAAAAGCAAAAGAAGGCAAAGGATTTTTGCACAGAGAGGTGAAGCAAGTAACTTTTCCGGGGTACTTTCTAGGCTCGCTAGCAGCGGAGTGATGCTTGTTTTCCTGAAGTGACTTCGTTGGTGTGCTGTCCAGGTCTACTAGTAGTGGAGAAAAATCAAAGATGAAACTAAAACTCTAACAATCTATATTACTTGTGCATCAATATACCCCTCATCCCCAATCGAAACAACTCAGATGACTTGGCTTGGTATGTGTGTTGACCAATTAAGAGAATGGTAGGGACTATATGTTAAGTTTAGGTATGTTCTATGCTAGAGCAATTTATTTAATTTCTTTTTCCATATTAGCAATCACATCAGCATAAAGTAAACTGTAGATAGAACATGAATATAAATCGCAAAAGACAAGCCAAGACAAGAGGACACAAGATGTGGCGCTAGCCAGGGACAAACCCCACAATGTGTGGGGAAACCCTTGATCAATTCTTCTTTTATGTTCTTCAAAGTTCAACAGAGAAAGAGAGAGAGAGATAGTACATTTAGAATAGACGTCAACACTTTGACTTATCTAGATCTAGCATAGATCATTTTGTATAATGATGAGATCAGTTGAAGACATTCTACTTCAACTGATTCTCCAAGGTGATGGCTTCACCTATCGTAGTGCTGCATTTGGTCCACTTGTTGCACCACTGCATGCTGCACTCATCATGATTATCATCATGATGCCCATGTCCATGATCTTATCCATCATCATGCTTCTTGCTGCTCATGCTACCCACGGTCTCATCATGCTTCATGCTACTCATGCATCATCATGCTTCATGCTGCCCATGCTGCCCATGCATCATCATGCTACATGTTGCTCATGCATCATCATGCTTCATGCTGCGCATGCTTATGATTACACTCATCAAGGTGTTGTCCATGGTCCATGTATCATTGTGCTACCCATGCACATGATCTTCATACATCATGTTGCTGCCCATGCTCCATGTATCATTATGTTGCCCATGCACATTATATCATAGCTGCATCCTTATGATAATACATCCTTATGCCTGCCTAGATATTTATTGCCATAACCTACATATATATACCTTGCCATGTATATATGTTGTATTGCAAATTTGCCTGCGTATATGAGCATAGGTCAGAATATATGAGTTTTCATATACAACATATCACTGTCCATATACGTACATAGCGTATAACTTGTATCACCCCAGCGTATATATTGAGTGTGACCACACTACCAGATCTAGGGCCTACATATATATATATATTTGTGTATATTGTGTGTGACCACGAGGCCAGATCTAGGGCCTGCGTTTATATATCTACTTGTTATATCATATGACTGCATTCTATATCATATGACCTACGTGGTATATCACCAAGACTTCCCAACATATCATGACTGTCAAGCCTTTCATTACTGTCCAGCGAATTCAATATATCGTTATGACTATGTTGCGTTTACATGTATGCATTCCAATGTGTATGACTGCGTACCAATGTGTTCCTTACCTTGCTGCCTTGACTGCGTTCAATACTTATGTGCTGCGAATATTTCCACCTGTGTGTTGGGGACAACATTTGAGTGTTCATAAATTTTCCTTTGTGTGTTAGGGTTTCTGCTTTCTAGACTGTGATTCCCCTAACCTTGACAACGACTCCATTAACCTTACTGCGGCTCCATTCACCTTAGGACTTTGACTACGACTACACCTCAGGATTGTGACTACAGCTACCATGCGTTGACGGTGGCTACACCTCAGGACAATGGGATTATGACCGCGGCTTGACTGCGTCCTTTTATTATTGCGGCCACCATATATGTTACAATGTGTAAGTGCCTCAAGAATGACGTTTTCCATGGCTTGCGTATATATGTCTCTATGATCTACGTTAGTAGGCTTTCATGATTGCGTTGGTAGGGCATCATCTTTGGGCCAGCGTGTGTTTCTCTTGGTGTCTCACTCCTTCTCCAAAAACCCAAGACGTGGAGAGGAGGAGATCACTCAAGAATTGTGTTCTAAAATGACATCAATTCCTCATCTCTTTATACCAAAAATGTATAGGTTGAATAGACATGACGTTTGGGCTTCTAGAGCCTACATAAGAGCTGGTCAGCTTGATAATAATTACATAATCAAAATAAATTCATATCTCCATAAATACTTATCAGAATCGGATGATCTTTGGATCAATCCTACACCTCTCGATGAGAGGGATCCAATAAAAATATCAGCTGCCATAAATAAGCTGACTCACATGGAGTTTGGCCCTAGTTGCCAATTTAACACTCCCTCTCAACTAGGGAGAATTCCATCCGCTGATCCATGCGTCCAGCTGTACTATCTTTGTCATCAATGTCCTACATTGCTCTGCTCAGCTCTTCTTAACTCTGCTCAACTTTGTTGGCTCTGCTAGCTCTACTTAGCTCTGCTCTGCTCAACTTAGCTTTGCTGAACTATGAAGAAGAAGAATTGATCGAGAATGTCTCGTACCATTCTCCACTGACCCGAAGTCAGTCTCAGTGTGTGTACCACTGGTCCCTGACCAGTCTCAACTGACCCGAAGTCAGCTTCATAGTAGGTACCACTCCTACCATTGGTCCCAGACTAGTATCGCAGTCTCAGAGGGTGTACCACTAGTCCCAGACCAGTCTCAACCGACCTGAAGTCAGCGTCATAGAATGTACCACTCTCACTGGTCCCAGACCAGTACTTCAATGACACAAAGTCAGTCTTAGAGTATGTACCACTAGTCTTAGACCAGTCTCAACTGACCCGAAGTCATTGTCATAGTATGGTACAACTCCTACCACTGGTCCCAGACTAGTATCATTGATCCCAGATCAATGGAGGTCATCCTAGCGTAGGGAGTATGGTAGATACAGCGATGATTCCATCAGTACTACTATGGTCCCTAACTTCATTTCCCTGCTCATTGATCAGATGAGAGGTACTTCCCATGAGTCATAGACTGCATGGGTAGGATGCCTCGATAGGAGAACTAATCAATCCTATCCTCACAGGAGAACACATCAATCCTGCTACAATCGCCATGGAGAACACATCAATCCAGACCGCCATGGAGAACACATCAATCCAGGCCTCACAGGAGAACACATCAATCCTGCTACAATCGCCATGGAGAACACATCAATCCAGCCCTCACAGGAGAACACATCAATCTTGCTACAATTGCCATGGAGAACACATCAATCCAGGCCTCATAGGAGAACTAATCATCCTGCTACACAGGAGAGCAAATCATCCTATTCCACAAGAGAGTGAATCATCTTGTCCCACAAGAGAGCGAATCATCTTGTTCTAGTGCACACCACAAGAGGAGGGTAAGTCACCCTGTGGTCGTATGTTGCTCCAGTAAGAACCGCAAGCCCTCAGAGCTCCCAGAGCTCAATGTATGCAACTAGTAGGACCCTTGTACAAGGGTTTCTTGACAACTCCAAGTCGTTTGGGAAAATCACAGATTCGATCTTTCCTCGGGGCTTTGACAAGGTGTATCGACCTGTACATCATCTTCATGTGATGGAGCCTCCTTGCTCATCGACTTACCATATCCCAGATGATGTCTATCTGTTGGAGCAATTGACGAATATGAGATTCCTCAATAATCGAATCCCACCTCTGGTTGTTACAGAGAATCACAGTGGTATGTGATCAAACAGCTCACTAAAGAGCTTTTCCAACCAAGCAGCTTCATATGAGTTCATACTTGTAGATATTTATCTGATCTTGGTGGTGCTTATGGCAACCGACTTCTGCTTCCTGCTCATCCATTATATTGAAGCATAATCCAAATAGAAACAACACTAAGAAGTGCTCTAGTGATCCTCCAAACTACCTACCTAATCAGCATTCGAATAATCATGTAGTTTCATATTTCCAGCAGTGTATCTCAATCCATGAGAGATTGTGTCCTGAAGACATCTCAAAAGATTCTTGGCACCAATCTTCTGAGGCTCAACCAAATATGAGCTCACACTCAAAACATATGTTTAGACGGAGGTTCACCAAGAACATCAATGCGAATGAGTTTTAGAAACTCAGATGCATTTCCCAAATCAAGTCTGACATCACTACCATATAACCTTTGAAAGTTAAGATCCTCGAGGTAGTCACAAGCTAGCAGTTTATCTTTCCACATTCGGAATCCAACTCCCTCTGTCTTCTACAAATGAGAGGGTTTGCACCTATCAGACATAGGTGTCGGTATGAGAGGTCTGTCATCCACAACCTTTGGATGGTTTGGATAGATTTCACTCCTAGTGAATCTTAGCTTCATCAGACAGCTGTTGATCCTCTCATACTATGCTCGAGGTGTCTTGCTTCAAGCCATAGAGGGCTTTCTTCCACCTATATACATGAGATTCTTGTTCATGAATTTCAAACTCCACGGGTTGTTCCAAACCTATGGTCCTGCTACATGAGGGGGAATGGTCCCCTTGTAAGATTTTCCTTCAGTACATCTCAGACATGTACCTTCATGCTCCTTTTGAATTCAGGCATCTTTGTCACCATCTGACTTACAAACCTCTGGTGCTGTGTCAATGGACATGGTTCCTAAAGGACTTCTTGCAACTTGATACAACTGTGAACTAAAAAACATCTTCCAAAATTCAATTTTCAAACACATACCTTTCCATTGACGAATGCCACCATAAAACCTTTTACTTCCATTCCCTTTTCAGGATAGGTGGCATCGACTCCAAGTGTAATCCCACGATTGTTTCCATCTCTATCAAATTAGAGAGTGCACCCTTCTATCCGATGAAGTGCCTTGAAGCACTACAATCAATATGCCAAATTCCCAAAGAATCTGAAGGAGAGGTCCAATACAAGATGACACTTCTCTATCTTATTAGAAACAATATTTGATTCTTCTTACTTGGGGTTCCTTGCTTCCTTGAAGAGACGGCTGTGTCTTTGATGACTTGCATTTCTGTCATTTGGAAACTCCTTTGCATAAGGGCCAAACTCATAACCAAGACATCTACCTTTCCTTCCACCCTTAGATCCGAACTTGCCAATGAAGTGATCTTTAGGTATGCCATCAGAAGTTCTGCTACACCATTATGATAATATGCTCTACTTTGACTTCACCCTAAGTGGATTGTGAAGAACCCATTGATCCTTTTGTCTTGTCCCAACTATCTTTGGTGATTGCTCTTTCATTCTTGCTTGGGCATTGGCTTTGCCTCAACTCTGATACCATGTTAAGTTTAGGTATGTTCTATGCTAGAGCAATTTATTTAATTTCTCTTTCCATATTAGAAATCACATCAGCATAAAGTAAACTGCAGATAGAACATGAATATAAATCGCAGAAGACAAGCCAAGACAAGAGGACACAAGATGTGGTGCTAGCCAAGGACAAACCCCACAATGTTTGGGGAAACCCTTGATCAATTCTTCTTTTATGTTCTTCAAAGTTCAACAGAGAAAGATAGAGAGAGAGTACATTTACAATAGACGTCAACACTTTGACTTATCTAGATCTAGAATAGATCATTTTGTATAACGATGAGATTAGTTGAAGACATTCTGCTTCAACCAATTCTCCAAGGTGACGACTTCATTTATCGTAGTGCTACATCTGGTCCACTTGTTGCACCACTGCATGCTACACTCATCATGATTATCATCATGCTGCCCATGTCCATGATCTTATCCATCATCAAGCTTCTTGCTACCCATGATCTCATCATTCTTCATGCTACTCATGGATCATCATGCTTCATGCTGCCCGTGCTGCCCATGCATCATCATGCTACATGCTGCTCATGCATCATCATGCTTCATGTTTCCCATGCTTATGATTACACTCATCATGGTGCTGCCAATGGTCCATGTATCATTGTGCTACCCATGTACATGATCTTCATACATCATGCTGTTGCCCATGCTTCATGTACCATTGTGCTACCCATGCACATTATATCATAGCTGCATCCTTATGATAATACGTCCTTCTTCCTGCATAGATATTTATTTCCATAACCTACATATATATACCTTGCCATGTATATATGTTGTACTGCAAATTTTCCTGCGTATATGAGCATAGGTCAGAATATATGAGTTTTCATATACAACATATCACTGTCCATATACATACATAGCGTATATATTGAGTGTGACCACACTGCCAGATCTAGGGCCTGCGTATATATATCTGTGTATATTATGTGTGACCATGATGCTAGATCTAGGGTTTACGTTTATATATCTGCGTGGTATATCATATGCCTGCATTCTATATCATATGACCTGCGTGGTATATCACCAAGACTTCCCAGCATATCATGACTGTCCAGTGTTTCATGACTGTCCAACGAATTCAATATATCGTTATGACTGCGTTGCGTTTACATGTATACGTTCCAATGTATATGACTGCATTGCATTTACAATGTATATGACTGCTGCGAATATTTCCACCTGCATGTTGGGGACAACGTATGAATGTTCATAACTTTTCCTTTGCGTGTTAGGGTTTCTGCTTTCTAGACTACAATTCCCCTAACCTTGACAACAACTCCATTAACCTTACTACAGATCCATTCACCTTAGGACTGTGATTGCGACTACACCTCAGGACTGTGACTGTGGCTACCATGCATTGACGGTGGCTACACCTCAGGACAACGAGATTATGACTATGGCTTGACTGTGTCCTTTTTATTACTGCGGCCACCATTTATGTTACAGCATGTAAGTTCCTCAAGAACAACATTTTCCATGGCTTACATATATATGTCTCTATGATCTGCATTATTAGGTTTTCATGACTGCGTTGGTAGGGCATCATCTTTCGGCCAACGTGTGTTTCTCTTGGTGTCTCACTCCTTCTCCAAAAACCCAAGACGTGGAGAGGACGAGATCACTCAAGAATTGTGTTCTCAAATGACATCAATTCCTCATCTATTTATACCAAAAATGTATAGGTTTAATAGACATGACGTTTGGGCTTCTAGAGCCTACATAAGAGCTGGTCGGCTTAATAATAATTACATAATCAAAATAAATTCATATCTCCATAAATACTTATCGGAATCAGATGATCTTTGGATCAATCCTACACCTCTCGACGAGAGGGATCCAATAAAAATATCATTTTCCATAAATAAGCTGACCCACATGGAGTTTGGCCCTAGTTTCCAATTTAACACTATATATTTAACTCAAGCTAGTGAAGGAGCCATGACAATTGAAGAATCGAACAATACTTTAAGAAGAGTTAGACTCACTTTACATGAGACAAGGTCCATATAGAGAGTTGGAGTTCTACCAATGTGTCGCCAATGCTATAGTGGCGACAATCACCCTCCAAAATTTTGCCTATGCTTCATTTTGGAGTCGCCCTTCTAAATCCCAATAGCTTATCTTACACTGACAAGGTACTTGTGCTTTCATTGAGTTTTATATTTTGCTTTTGAATTTGTGTTTGATTACTTTCTTTGTTATCTAACCACAAGCTAACCTCCTCACTTGGTTTAAATATGGTTCTAGGCTTTCCTTGATGATCTACGCAATCCTAGAGGGAAATCAACCTTGCTCTAAGGAAATGCGCAGTTCAACCTAGCAATGAGCTTCAGTTTCAGACTTGCGCAGGCCTAGCTGGCAACCTGTATTCAGTTGGGAAACTGTGTAGAGCATGAGAGGCATCCAGATCCACTCAGCCAAGGAATTATGTAAAAGTATTCCCTCAACAGTTTCCCAATGCATGTGTCAGTGAGTTGCCCAGTTCTCCCCGGAACTACAAAATTTCTCTATGCATGCATGGAAGCCTTTCCTAAAAAAGAAAATAAGCAAAAAGAAAAAAATAATCCCTAAAAAATAGGGATCTATTTTTAGTAGTTGGAGTTACACTTGAATTATTTTGGAAACTGTTGCCACGTGTCGCTTTTTCCTAGATTTTTGGCCTTCACATCATAAACCCTAAATCGATCAAAGCTATTTAATGGGCATCACCAAAGCTCATTTGCACATTCGATCTTGGAGCTCTGGCATTCCCGAGGAGATATAAGAACCTTTGGCACAAATATCACAACATTTCTAGGTAAGTCTTGCTTTTCTAGTCTTTTGTTGTTTTTTTTGTCACTTTTATTTCCTTGGTTTGGGAGAGTGTTGTTCTACCCGTTTTATTGAATGACCACTGAATTTTTGATTTGTTTTAGTTTGTAGAAGTGTTGTTTTAAGTTTTTCATTTCCTTTCCTAAGTGTTGCATGCATAACCCAATTTTTGCACTAACAGTCATCATCACATCGACTCCCTCCATAAGCTTCATTGTTCATTTGTTTAACTGATTTCTGCACTTGTTTTGATTGCATGCATCACTATTCACTTAGTTTTTCACCAACCATCGCTCACACTTTTAGACCTGCTCATTTTTCATGTTGCCCTTGGGCAAATTTGGGCTTCCTTAGCCTAGACCTATCTCTTCCCTGCATGCATTACACATTTTTAGATCTCAAGGCTCTGCCTTGGCTCCAGAAATTGCACAGAGGATGCCAGTTACTGATTCCAACTGTGCACTGCACAGTTCTGGGAGCTAGTCCTGGAGCCTTGGACACTGGGATTATGTAATGCACAGTCCCAACCATCACAAGCCATATTGAACTGTGCATTGCGCAGTTCTAGTCAGCATCACCTCATCATTGGCAACTGGGACTACACAATGCGTAGATCCAACTGATAGTTCCTCACCTCTAAAACTCAGAATTGCACAATCTTTCCCAACAGTTGCCCAGTTTGTTTCTTGGTCCGTCTTGAAGTGTTTTCAATTTCAATCTAACATTTGCATGCCATGAGTTTCCTCTCTGTCTCCAGGTGCAACAGTTGTTGAGAAAATTTTTAGCAATACAGGGAACATGGCTTCCAAGAGAGCTGCATCAAAGGATACTGTCGAGAGTAGCAATGGGGATGTAGTTGAACAAGTTTCAATGAACTTACCAGTCTATGCATACACACAAATATTCATAGATAATGACATGAAGATAACATGGTGGGAAATTAAGGATATCTTCGTAGGTAGTTTCAAGGAAGATCTAGAAGATCAGCAAGTCTATGTCAACATCCACAAGTCAGGCTTATATAAGGTTGCACGTAGGTACCTTCCCTTTCCATGTGTGGACATCATTCACTCAATTTTCTCACATACCGATCCCTCAATGATGACATTGAGAAGTGCCAGTGGAACACAACTTGCTACTTTCAGGACAGAAAACTATCATCAGATGTATCACTTACCACAATCAGTGAGCCGCATGGATGCACTTTTTTATACCCCCAACAACAATGTGAACACTATGTTAGAGTCGGTCTAGTAGCCCTCCATCAGCGATCAAAGCTCTTTGCATTTGCATAAGTAGGTGTCTCATCAGTGTCATCTCATTGCATTTTATTAGGCATGCCATCACCCTGATGGAGGAGCTGGTGTCTTTATTCCCCTCTTGGCACTGCTGGATCAAGTTGTTTCAGTCAATAAACTCTTTCAAGGTTACTTGTCTTGTCTTGAGGTCAAAAGTCCTAGGTCTAGGGTTTAGGTCCAATTTGTCTTTGAGGTCATGTCTTTAAAAGTCAATAAATGCCCAGCAGGCCAGAGGGATGATTATCAAAGTTTTTCTTCAAAAGATTTCATCTTGTACAACTAATTTTTACCTTGGATTTAAAAACCCTGTTTTTAAAGACAAGGTCATTTTTTCATTTTTGTAAAAGTTGTAAAAATTCAAAATTCTTTGAAAGTCAGCATGCAGCCCTGGTCCCCTTTGCTAAGATTCCTCAGAAGCTATCCCTACAAAAATTTTCAAGAAAAAGCATCAGTTCAACCAATTTCAGGACAAAAGGAAACCATAAAGTCAGCAACATTTAAATTTTGAAAAAGTGTCAAGTTAAAAACATTAGAAAGAGGGTTTGAGGGGAAATTAATTTAAATCAAGCCTATAAAGCCCCTCTCTCCCTTCATTTGATCATCATTTGCCTCAAAGCAATAGTGAAGAGCGATTTGGAGAGAAATTGGGTGAAATTGTAAACAGAGCCCGCGCGCGACCTGTCAAGACCTGCGCGCGACGTGTCAGGGGGGTCTTAGCAGTTGGGAAAATACACTGGCGCGACGTGTTGGGTGCGCACGACCTGTGAAGACCAGAGCGCGACCTGTTGGGAATTCATCCACAACAAATCGCCTGTAAACTCCCAAACGACCCCAAAATTCTTCAAGATTGCAGGTAGGCCTCTGATCATCAAAGTATTTTGCTTGATAAAGAAAAATGGGCATGGGAAATGTGTTTTAATGCCATCAAGTTGAAATGAGAAGTTCATGTATATTTGCTTTAAAAATGTCAAAGTGCAAGTAGAGATAGGGTTTTGTTTTGCTGCTCTCAAGGTCATCCCTTTCACTCCCATTTTTTCCCCTACATCCCAACCATCTCCCTTATCATTTTTACCTAATCTCCCTACCAAAAAATATCAAAGGCCCAAAACCCTACCCATATCCCTAAAATCCAATAATATAACCTTAAACCCTACTTCCCATAAAATCTTTGCAAATGATAATGGTATGATGTTGTATATGTCAGGATTCCTTCCCTTAAATCCCTTTTTCATGTATTTTCCCTAATTCCTCTTAGAAGTCTCCCTTCCCTAACATCTCCCTTGTGTTATTTGTCCCCTTGAAGCAACATTTCAAACAGGGAAAAACAGCAGGTCATTTGAGCAGAAGCAGCAGTACATTTCAGCCACTTTGCTCTTGAAACCATGTCAGAAACCGAAACCGACTATGAGCAAAGTGATGACCGTGAGTCAACACCAGAAGTTGAGGTACAAAGGAGGCCTCACAGGGGTGGTAAGAGTGGTCACCATGTGAGAGAGGAGCCCACCTCTTTGACCTATTTGCAGGCTTGTCCACTTGCAGTCACATGTTTCCGCTACCTCTCATGTTATGAATTTTGCGAGAGGATTTCTCAAATTCAGCACCATAGGGAATTGGTCCGCTTGTTTGTTTTGCATCTGCATGATGGGCATGTAAATCTTGCATGGGTGGATTTTATATTGTCATCTGAAATTGTTGCTCAAGCAACAGGGATACCCAATGTGGGAGAAGAGTGGAACAAGCGCAAACTGTTGGACAGATTTCAGTATGAGCCCTACATTAAACTTGCCTACATGAGGTACATGACTGGTATGTTTCCCTTCAGATTTTTGAGGGATGAGTATGCTCCCTTGATGAGGCTCATCATGCGCTATTTCACCTGTGAGGGCAGATTTTCATGTTTGTATTCGTACCATATTCGCTTGTTGATGCATTTCACACAGGTACGGATGATGAACATACCATTTTTCGTGTGCCGGAATATTGAGAAGATGGTGCCCTTGGTGCAGAGAAGGAGCCCAGCACAGCAACACAGGAGTATCTATCATTATGGTTTGATCCAGCTTGTGGTCATACATCAGTTGGCTCAGCAGGGTATCACATGGGAGGATTTTATCTCTCGAGATTTTTTCACAGCACCAGATTCATCACCCCCTGAGGTTGTTCATGAGGAGGGAGGGCCTTCACAGCAGCATGATATTCCTGAGACCAGACATGTCAGCTCCCCTCCATGGGTCATGTTAGGGTCAGTCTTTCCAGCCTTCCTCCAGTGATCAAACGTGCTCTTACAAAGTGGTTTTGAAGTGTCAAGGTCAAATTTTGTCTTTTCAGTGAGTCTTCAAGCAAAATTTGGTCACTAGGCATTAGGTCTAGGGTTTACTCTCACTCTTTTCAAAGTTGCCCAAATGTTAGTCCATGTCATCATTCAGCTGAGTTTATCATCATTCATAGGGTTTTCATTATCATGTCGGTGTCTAATGAGTCATTTTACACCTTGTTCATGCTTCAGTTGCACCGAGGCAAGGTCATTTCCCTCTCCTAGGGTTTTGAAAGCTAATTTCTCTTGGACGGCCAAATCATCGGCAAAACTTGTATCCTGATGTTCATACACCTTCCCCTATCCTTAAAGTACCTTACCAAATTCTTTCCATCACTGAGATCCCCCAAAATCCTCATTTTTGCACAAACCCTAGTTTCTAGCTACAACTTGGCAATTTTTTGGGTTTGGTCTGTGTTTCGCCCTTTTGGACCCCTTCCCCTCACTCAATCTCTGAGATTCCACTTTCCCCTGCTTCCTAACATCCCTCCCTACTCCCGAAAATTTCCCCAAGAATTTAGAAGCCCCCTATCCCCTTCATTTCGCTCCATTTCGACAAAATTCCTTGTTTCACACATCGGGACAAGTCACACTCAAATGATGTTTCAGAGCAATAAAAGATGAATTTTGGAAAACTGAGAGAGGTTTTTGTCCATAACATGCCAAAGAAGAAAAACCTCCTTCAATTTTTGCACAGGTGTCATGGTTTTAGAGAAATGTCAAAATTTCAATCGCCAGATCCAAGGAGGTTGGCCAAGGCACTAAAACGACGGAAAAGGCCCGATCCACTCCAAATTTTGGCCAAAGCCTCTTTGACTAAGAATGGCACTAAATAGCTCAGCCACAGCACAAATCCCAAGAAATTTTGAACATTTTGGGTCAATTTTGGTCTTTTCAGGCAATTTACAGGTTTTGTCCATTAACGGGTCTCACCCCCTGTGCGACCCTTCATCTTGGCAACTCCATTTTGCAAAAACTCAGAATTTCCAGATTTTTCATGAGAAGTTACATATGCTCATCCATGGACAAGAGATTTTATGAAGTTTTGGGCCTCCAGAAAGTCAAAAAACAAGCAAAAATTGACTTTCTGCCACATTTTTGAGACACAGAAAGCAGTCTTGGGAGATTGCAATTTTGGAGGGGCAAATGACCACCAAATTCAGAAATTCCAGTTGGGTTGGAAAGTAGACTCATAGACCTTTCCAAAAAGCCTACTCTTGCTCAATTTGGCCACCTGGAAGTGCCCCAAATGTGCCCTCAAAGGCGCGCGACCCGTCAGGCAGAGGCGCGCGACCTATCAGGCAATTTTCTCAAAATTTCATTGTACAGCTCAGAAAAACGTAGATTTGACCCAGTTTGACTTTTTGGAGTGGATTGTCATCCTCCTTGATGTAAATAATGTAATTTTATGACACTTTTACACTTATGTATCTCTTCTAGAAGATTCATTCATGAAATAGGTGAAAATTAAATGAATGAATTGGTTTCCTAGCTTATAGAGGCAAGTTGTTTTGACTGCCTAGATTTTAGTGCTCAGTTTAGAATTGGTTGAAACAGCTCCTAGAAGGATGAGCTCGACCCCTAGAGGCAAGGAAAGGTGTTAGCTTGCCTATATTATGTATTTTCTTAGTCATTTTCAGGGGTTGGAAGGTTGGACTCTTGAGGGAGAAGCTATCATTGTATTATTCACTGTATCTCTGCAATTTTTGGCTAAGGAAGACCAGGGTTTTGCAGTCCTTTTTGGGATTCTTGTGGTTACATGTATTGATGGTGTGTTTCTCTATGTACCTGTAAGTGTGTTATGTGAATCATTTCCTTTCTTTTCCTTCTGCACATTAAGCAAACGAAGTGTTAAAGTAAGAATTCATGACTGTCATGCTCTGCTTTTAAGTTTGTTTAATTTCAATGTTTTCTACTGTTTAAGGAGAATTCAAAGTATTATTTGCTCTCCTTAACTCCTCACCGGTCTTTCCCATCCATTCACCTCAATCAAAGGCATCAATACTGTCTCCTACCTCGCCCCAAAGAACCCCCTGCAGAAACTGTGTCCAATCCCCGCACCCAAAATTGCCATCCCCTTAATTTGCCACCAAAAACCCTAAAAACTCCAAATCAACCCTTTTGATCAGTTTACTAGCCTAAAATCAGTGTTACCCTATTGGTCATCTCATCCATTGAAGATTTTACCGAGATAGACCGGAGAGAGCCTTCTCCTGCCCCGTAGGGCTAGCTACGAGGCTAAATGGTTTGATGTTGCCTTGAGGTTTACCTTTCTCAGCCTGAGGTGAAATTTCAAGAGCTAACAGGTCACATATCAGAAAGGCCACAAGGCCTTATTTGCATCAGCTAGGCGAGTATTATCTCCACACCAGGTGGAAGGGGTCTCGCCTTCTTCATCAGCACCACGAGTGTTATCTCCACATCAGGTGGAAGGGGCCTCGTCTTCGACAGCAGCACAGGTACCAGAGAGAGGCAAGCAGCCCAAGATTGATGAGGGGCCATCAGGTGTTCCAGGCATAGAGGTTGTTGACCTTGATATCAGTTCTCCTAGCCTAGAGTCAAAGGAGATCATTCAGCACCTAAGAGCTGAAAATGATTCATTGCAGCAAAGATTGGAAATGGCAAATTGGACAATCACCTACTTGGAGCAGCGCAACAAGCAACTTGAAGAGGAGCACACTCTTGATGAGTTGCGGAGGATCCATGAAGACCGCAACTTGGCGCACAAGAGACCCGGTGATTTGGTACCCGTTGAGCGAGAGGCTATGCTTCTCCGGTTCAATGCTCATTTGGAGAGGCTGCTGGCCAAGGCCAACAAGGATAAGGACCTGCTCCGGAACATGAAAAATCACTATTGGGCCCGAATGCACGTATGCAAGGCGAAAATGAAAGTGATCCAAGGGCGGTTGGCTAAAGCACTAAAATGAAGGAAAAGGCCTGATCCCCTCCACATCTTGGCTGAGGCTTCCTTGAAGGAGAATGATACTAAATGACTTAACTTCAGCACAAATTTCAAAAAAAATTGAGCATTTTTGGTCACTTGTGAATTTTTGGGCAAAAAATAGGTTTTCTCCACCAACACGTCGCGCGCCGCACGCGACCTATTCGATGGGCAACTCCATTTCGGGAAAACTCAGCATTTTTGGATTTTTTATGCAAAGATACACCTGCTCAGCAATTACCTAGATATTTCACCAAGTTTTGAGCCTCCAGAAGGTCAAAAAACAAGCAAAAAATGACTTTCTGCCACCTTTTTGACACACAGGAAGCAGTCTTGGGAGATTGCAATTTTGGAGGGGCAAATAACCACCAAATTCAGAAATTCCACTTGGGTTGGAAAGTAGACATCTAGACCTTTCCAACAAGCCCACTTTTACTTCATTTGGACACCTGGAAGTGTCTCAAAAGCAGCTCCAAAGTAGCGCGACGTGTTCAGGATCAGGGCGCGACGTGTTGGGCAGTTTTCACAGGAATTCACTTACAGCTCAGCAAAACGCAGTTTTGACTGGATTTGACTTTTTGGAGTATATTTTGATCCTCCTTGTTGTAAATGATGTAATTTTATGATATTTTGACACTTATTTATCTCTTCTAGAAGATTCATTCATGAGATAGGCAAAAATTTAATGAATGAATTGGTTTCCTAGTTTATAGAGGCAAGTTGTTTTGACTGCCTAGTTTTTAGTGCTCAGTTTAGAATTGGTTGAAACAGCTCCTAGGATGATGAGCTCGACCCCTAGAGGCAAGGAAAGGTGTTAGCTTGCCTATATTATGTATTTTCTTAGTCATTTTCAGAGGTTGGAGAGGTTGGACTCTTGAGGGAGAAGCTACTATTGTATTATTCATTGTATCTCTGCAATTTTGGCAAAGGAAGAAAGACCAGGGTTTTGCAGTCCTTTTTGGGATTCCTGTGGTTACATGTATTGATGGTGTGTTTCTCTTTGTACTTGTAAGTTTTTTATGTGATTCATCTTATTACTTTTCCTTCTGCAAATTAGGTAAATGAACTGTTAAAGTAGAATTCATGATTGCCATGCTCTGCTTTTAAGTTTGCTTAATATTTATGTTTTCATCTGTCTAAAGAGAACTCTTGAAGGCTTCTTGCTCTCTTTTGCTCCTCACCGGTCATTCTTATCCATTCACTTAATTTAAAGGCATCAGTACAGTCTCCTACCTTGCCCCAAAGAACCCCCTGCAAAAACTGTGTCCAAATCCCCGCACCCAGAATTGCCTTTCCCCAACTTTCCACCAAAACCCTAAAAATCGCAAACCAAACCTTTAAATCAGTTTACTAGCCTAAAATCAGTGTTCTTTATTGGTTATCTCTGCCTCGTTGAAGATCTTTGCTGAGATAGACCGGAGAGAGCCCTCTCCTGCCCCGTAGGGCTAGCTACGAGGCTAAGTGGTTTGATGTTGCCTTGGAGTTTACCTTTTTCAGCCTGAGGTGAAATTTCAAGCGCTAACATATTGGCGACCATACTGGGGAGAACAAACTTGTTTATGGGTTGATGTGTTTGTTTTATAAGCTACAGACGGAGCTTGAAGTTATGCCACATAGCCTTCGAAACGCTTTTGCTTTGCATAAGCGGAAGTAGATAAACGTTGCTTCAGTCAATCTCCGGTCTAGCTTGTAAACGTGACATTTAACTTGTTAATTACCCCAGTACATGTATCAAGTTCAGATTTGATTGTTGATGGTGAACAACGATCAGACACTGACAAGGCTGAAATCATTCACTTGGCGACTCCTTTCACTGAAGAATCCAGCGATCAGTGCTTCATGGTGACTTCACTGCAAAAAGATCAGTAGCTGTGAGATTTTCAAGATGGACCGAATCACAAGAAGATACGCTCCCCTGAGCCGAGATCACATCCCTGGTTTTCCAAATAAAATTCCGAAGGTAGATTGGTCAAGGAATTTGCCTACATTTAATGATGATGGTAAGAAGGATGCTGCTTTACATCTAGTTAGATTTCATATGCATATTCGCAAGTTGAAGGTGGATTTTCCTGAAGATTGATTGATGAAGATATCTTGGCCACTCTGGAAGGTAAAGCCCAATCATGGTATGAAAGTTTGCCGCTTGCCTGTATTTACTGCTTAAAGGATTTTCATGCCTTGTTTATTGAAAGATATCAAGCATCTTATCCATCATTAAATTTAGTTCATGACTGTTGCAAACATGCTTCAACTTTTATTGAAAGCCTTGAGAAATATTATGAAGATGATAATTTTATGGACGTTGAGATTATGGAGGCTCTGTATGAGAATCCATTTCAGCAGCATAAAGAAAACTTAGAGAATTCCCATCAAGATGATCAGGACATTTTGCAGCAGAATCAAGATCAGCAAGTTGAAGATAATATGGATGAAAATGATGAAAGGGAGAATGACATTTTAGATCTGCCCACAGAAGACAGCAGCATGCAAGTAAGTCCAGTGTTGATTGTAGATTGTGATAATGTCCAGTCAGCTACTCCAGGTTCTGTTGAAATCATTTGGAATGCAGAAGACATAGTAATTCATACTGTTAGTCCATCATTAGAACACGGCCTTCATGAAGAAGCAATCTAGTCAGTTCATGAACAGCAAGATAGTTACTGTTTAAGCAAAAGAGAACAAAAGGCATTGTCTCCTTTGTCTGAAGATGAGATAGATCAGCTCTTGAAAGGTCTTGTTATAGCCCAAGCTACAACAGATTTGCAGTGCACACATAGTCAGGAAAGTGTTGGGAAAACTTCTTCCTCTGTTGAAAAAGATGACTGTCTTGTAGATCAACAAATAGATAATGTTTTCCTTCACAAAGATGATAATCCGGTTGTCATATCATTTGAAGATGACCTACCATATTGTCAGACTACAGAAGATCAGAGCATACATGATTACCTTTCAGATTCTTCATATGTTTCATGTGTTGAAATGTTTTTACAAGAGGAGATCTGCTCATCTACCTGTTCAGAGTTTTTTGAAGCTTATGAGCATACTTTTACTGAAGCACATGATGAAGACAGATCAGAATTTGAAGCAAAAGACACCTTGTTCTTTCAGCAGGAGGTGGCAGTGGCAAAACTTCATGTTTTTCAAGATCCAATGGCAGCCCTGTTGCAGTCAACAGTGAAGGTGATTATTGCAGTATTCAGTGATGAAGGAGAATATGGTCGACTATATTTTTGGATGCCCAGTTACCAGTATTCATTGTTGACTAGAAGATCTGATCAGGAGAATCAATCAAGAAGGCATCTGCTTGATTGGTTGCATTGGCATTTTGATATAGTTTGATGTATATTGTCTTGTAAGAAACACAGGTGGTTGTCATCATGATTTCAAATCTTGATGAACTGCTGCCCTTCAATAAGCTTTGTAAGTTCTTGTTTTAGTTAAGTCAGTCATGAATCATTTGTGAGTCAGTTTTCAGTCATGTAGGTTTCATAATTGAGTCAGTTTGAATCAAGTTTCAGTCAATAAATGAGTCAAAGTCATGTATTGTTTGTTAAATAATGACTCCATCGCCCAATGATTGAAAAGCACTGGTCTGCTCTCCCAGAGGTCTAAGGTTCTTGGTACCTCCAAGGAGCTACCATCCCCATTGGAGCCAATGTTAGAGTCGGTCTAGTAGCCCTCCATCAGCGATCAAAGCTCTTTGCATTTGCATAAGTAGGTGTCTCATCAGTGTCATCTCATTGCATTCCATTAGGCATGCCATAACCCTGATGGAGGAGCTGGTGTCTTTATTCCCCTCTTGGCACTGCTGGATCAAGTTGTTTCAGTCAATAAACTCTTTCAAGGTTACTTGTCTTGTCTTGAGGTCAAAAGTCCTAGGTCTAGGGTTTAGGTCCAATTTGTCTTTGAGGTCATGTCTTTAAAAGTCAATAAATGCCCAGCAGGCCAGAGGGATGACTATCAAATTTTTTCTTCAAAAGATTTCATCTTGTACAGCTAATTTTTACCTTGGATTTAAAAACCCTGTTTTTAAAGACAAGGTCATTTTTTCATTTTTGTAAAAGTTGTAAAAATTCAAAATTCTTTGAAAGTCAGCATGCAGCCCTGGTCCCCTTTGCTAAGATTCCTCAGAAGCTATCCCTGCAAAAATTTTCAAGAAAAAGCATCAGTTCAACCAATTTCAGGACAAAAGGAAACCATAAAGTCAGCAGCATTTAAATTTTGAAAAAGTGTCAAGTTAAAAACATTAGAAAGAGGGTTTGAGGGGAAATTAATTTAAATCAAGCCTATAAAGCCCCTCTCTCCCTTCATTTGATCATCATTTGCCTCAAAGCAATAATGAAGAGCGATTTGGAGAGAAATTGGGTGAAATTGTAAACAGAGCCCGCACGTGACCTGTCAAGACCTGTGCGCGACGTGTCAGGGGGTCTTAGCAGTTGGGAAAATACACTGGCGTGACGTGTTGGATGCGCGCGACCTGTGAAGACCAGAGCGCGACCTGTTGGGAATTCATCCACAAAAAATCGCCTGTAAACTCCCAAACAACCCCAAAATTCTTCAAGATTGCAGGTAGGCCTCTGATCATCAAAGTATTTTGCTTGATAAAGAAAAATGGGCATGGGAAATGTGTTTTAATGCCATCAAGTTGAAATGAGAAGTTCATGTATATTTGCTTTAAAAATGTCAAAGTGCAAGTAGAGATAGGGTTTTGTTTTGCTGCTCTCAAGGTCATCCCTTTCACTCCCATTTTTTCCCCCACATCCCAACCATCTCCCTTATCATTTTTACCTAATCTCCCTACCAAAAAATATCAAAGGCCCAAAACCCTACCCATATCCCTAAAATCCAATAATATAACCTTAAACCCTACTTCTCATAAAATCTTTGCAAATGATAATGGTATGATGTTGTATATGTCATGATTCCTTCCCTTAAATCCCTTTTTCATGTATTTTCCCTAATTCCCCTTAGAAGTCTCCCTTCCCTAACATCTCCCTTGTGTTATTCGTCCCCTTGAAGCAGCATTTCAAACAAGGAAAAACAGCAGGTCATTTTAGCAGAAGCAGCAGTACATTTCAGCCACTTTGCTCTTGAAACCATGTCAGAAACCGAAACCGACTATGAGCAAAGTGATGACCGTGAGTCAACACCAAAAGTTGAGGTACAAAGGAGGCCTCACAGGGGTGGTAAGAGTGGTCACCATGTGAGAGAGGAGCCCACCTCTTTGACCTATTTGCAGGCTTGTCCACTTGCAGTCACATGTTTCCGCTACCTCTCATGTTATGAATTTTGCGAGAGGATTTCTCAAATTCAGCACCATAGGGAATTGGTCCGCTTGTTTGTTTTGCATCTGCATGATGGGCATGTAAATCTTGCAGGGGTGGATTTTATATTGTCATCTGAAATTATTGCTCAAGCAACAGGGATACCCAATGTGGGAGAAGAGTGGAACAAGCGCAAACTGTTGGACAGATTTCAGTATGAGCCCTACATTAAACCTGCCTACATGAGGTACATGACTGGTATGTTTCCCTTCAAATTTTTGAGGGATGAGTATGCTCCCTTGATGAGGCTCATCATGCGTTATTTCACTTGTGAGGGCAGATTTTCATGTTTGTATTCGTACCATATTCGCTTGTTGATGCATTTCACACGGGTATGGATGATGAACATACCATTTTTCGTGTGCCGAAATATTGAGAAGATGGTGCCCTTGGTGCAGAGAAGGAGCCCAGCACAGCAACACAGGAGTATATATCATTATGGTTTGATCCAGCTTGTGGTCATACATCAGTTGGCTCAGCAGGGTATCACATGGGAGGATTTTATCTCTCGAGATTTTTTCACAGCACTAGCATCATCACCCCCTGAGGTTGTTCATGAGGAGGGAGGGCCTTCACAGCAGCATGATATTCCTGAGACTAGACATGTCAGCTCCCCTCCATGGGTCACATATCAGAAAGGCCACAGGGCCTTATTTGCATCAGCTAGGCGAGTATTATCTCCACACCAGGTGGAAGGGGTCTCGCCTTCTTCATCAGCACCACGAGTGTTATCTCCACATCAGGTGGAATCTCCGACAGCAGCACAGGTACCAGAGAGAGGCAAGCAGCCCAAGATTGATGAGGGGCCATCAGGTGTTCCAGGCATAGAGGTTGTTGACCTTGATATCAGTTCTCCTAGCCTGGAGTCAAAGGAGATCATTCAGCACCTAAGAGCTGAAAATGATCCATTGTAGCAAAGATTGGAAATGGAAAATTGGACAATCACCTACTTGGAGCAGCGCAACAAGCAACTTGAAGAGGAGCACACTCTTGATGAGTTGCGGAGGATCCATGAAGACCGCAACTTGGCGCGCAAGAGACCCGGTGATTTGGTACCCATTGAGCGATAGGCTATGCTTCTCCGGGTCACTGCTCATTTGGAGAGGCTGCTGGCCAAGGCCAACAAAGATAAGGACCTGCTCCGGAACATGAAAAATCACTATTGGGCCCGAATGCACGTATGCAAGGTGAAAATGAAAGTGATCCAAGGGCGGTTGGCTAAAGCACTAAAACGAAGGAAAAGGCCCGATCCCCTCCACATCTTGGCTGAGGCTTCCTTGAAGGAGCATGATACTAAATGACTTAACTTCAGCACAAATTTCAAAAATTTTTGAGCATTTTTGGTCACTTGTGAATTTTTGGGCAAAAAACAGGTTTTCTCCACCAACACGTCGTGCGCCGCGCGTGACCTATTCGATGGGCAACTCCATTTCGCGAAAACTCAGCATTTTTGGATTTGTTATGCAAAGATACACCTGCTCAGCAATTACCTAGAGATTTCACCAAGTTTTGAGCCTCCAGAAGGTCAAAAAACAAGAAACAAATGACTTTCTGCCACCTTTTTGACACACAGGAAGAAGTCTTGGGAGATTGCAATTTTGGAGGGGCAAATGACCACCAAATTCATAAATTCCACTTGGGTTGGAAAGTAGACATCCAGACCTTTCCAAAAAGCCCACTTTTGCTTCATTTGGACACCTGGAAGTGCCTCAAAAGCAGCTCCAAAGTAGCGCGACGTGTTCAGGATCAGGGCGCGACGTGTTGGGCAGTTTTCACAGGAATTCACCTACAGCTCAGCAAAACGCAGTTTTGACTGGATTTGACTTTTTGGAGTAGATTTTGATCCTCCTTGTTGTAAATGGTGTAATTTTATGATATTTTGACACTTATTTATCTCTTCTAGAAGATTCATTCATGAGATAGGCAAAAATTTAATGAATGAATTGGTTTCCTAGTTTATAGAGGCAAGTTGTTTTGACTGCCTAGTTTTTAGTGCTCAGTTTAGAATTGGTTGAAACAGCTCCTAGGATGATGAGCTCGACCCCTAGAGGCAAGGAAAGGTGTTAGCTTTCCTATATTATGTATTTTCTTAGTCATTTTCAGAGGTTGGAGAGGTTGGACTCTTGAGGGAGAAGCTACTATTGTATTATTCATTGTATCTCTGCAATTTTGGCAAAGGAAGAAAGACCAGGGTTTTGCAGTCCTTTTTGGGATTCCTGTAGTTACATGTATTGATGGTGTGTTTCTCTTTGTACTTGTAAGTTTGTTATGTGATTCATCTTCTTACTTTTCCTTCTGCAAATTAGGCAAATGAACTGTTAAAGTAGAATTCATGATTTCCATGCTCTGCTTTTAAGTTTGCTTAATATTTATGTTTTCATCTGTCTAAAGAGAACTCTTGAAGGTTTCTTGCTCTCTTTTGCTCCTCAACGGTCATTCTTATCCATTCACTTAATTTAAAGGCATCAGTACAGTCTCCTACCTTGCCCCAAACAACCCCCTGCAAAAACTGTGTCCAATCCCCGCACCCAGAATTGCCTTTCCCCAACTTTCCACCAAAACCCTAAAAATCGCAAACCAAACCTTTAAATCAATTTACTAGCCTAAAATCAATGTTCTTTATTGGTTATCTCGGCCTCGTTGAAGATCTTTGCCGAGATAGACCGGAGAGAACCCTCTCCTGCCCCGAAGGGCTAGCTACGAGGCTAAGTGGTTTGATGTTGCCTTGGAGTTTACCTTTTTCAGCCTGAGGTGAAATTTCAAGCGCTAACACACTAGATACATCATGAAGCGTTGGGTGAAAGAGTCGTTGAAGTTCAGGCCGACACTCAATCGGGGTCTACAAGACCAAGTCTCTTAGAAAGGCCTACCAACTCTTGATCATCTTTGCATGCCACTTGTATGGTCAAGAGAGCACGAATACCTTTCCTTAGAATTGGGTGGCTGTGTTGGATCAGTTAGAAAATGAAGGAACACCATTCAATTGGTCAGATATGTTGGCTCTTCAGCTGAAAGTGCATGTGACTAATGCCTGGAAGCCACCCAAGCTCACTACAACAAAATAGGCAATTTGCACCATATTTACCACAAGATTTTAGTGCATTTTTTTTCTGTTGGGTCCCTATAATACTAGTGATTACCCCATTACTATTGTATTTATAACCCCTATTTATATTGTTGTGCCCCTATTACCCCCATATTGTTATTTTTGTGGCTTTATATTATTATTGTTAGGTCGGCTGGATTATATTGTGACTCCTTAGACTCCTATATATAGAAAGGAGGTTTTGTCATTTGTATCATCCAAGAATTGTTCATTTATGTAATGTAAAGGAGGTTTCCCCCTCGAAGAGGCTGAATTCTAAGGCGTGGATCTCTCTTTTCTATCTTTTTGTGAGCTGGTTTCATAACATTTGGTATCAGAGCTTTGGATTCTAGGGTTTCGCTGCTCCAAACAGGTCATCGTGGAATTTTTGCTATAACTTTTTTTCTGTGACGTTTCAGAAGTCGCAAAAAAAACCCATTTGAGAAGAAATCGCGCTGAACCTTGGGTCTGAATTTCAGAGCTTTTCGCGCGATATTTGTGGAGATATGATCTGAGGAAGTTGGTCTTTTTGCAGACTCCTGAATTACATTCAAAACAGGTGACCTGGGGAAAATCGTCATAACTTTCTCTCTGGGGATCGGATTGAAATTTCGTAAGAAGGTACAGAAAGAGGACGGACTGTAGTTTTTTGTATGTGTGTTTTAGATTCAAAGGTTGAAACAGGGACTCGTGGCACATCGTACAAGTTCGCTCTACTGAACCAGTCTAAAAGCAAGTCACTGTGGGAGATTTCACATAACTCTTCCTTGGAGAATCCAATTTGGCTCAGACTTGTGGCATTGGAAAGAGGACACAGAAGGCTACTACAGGTAGAAATTTCAGAATTGGATGATCCGAAATTACAGAGATACATCAGATTCAATATCAGGCTTCTATAAAGTGAAAAAAGGTGTGTAGTTTTTTTTTAATTTTTGTGTAAGCTTGGTTTAACGGAATTCAAAGGGCATAGTAAAACATTATTATCGGTAACTGATGCCCCGAGGAAAGAAAATGCAAACACCTAGTAAGGAACCTGAAAGCTCTAGCATGACTCATGAAGAAGAGGAAGAAATGCTACATGATATATCAAAATTACAAGAACAAGTGCAACAAATGTCACGCTCACAAAAGCTAACAGAAGCTAAGATAAGTGGCGTGGAATCTAAGGTAAATGGTGTGGAATCTAAGATAAAGGGCATGGAAGCTAAGATGGATGGCATGGAAGCTAAGGTGAATGGCATGGACGCTAAAATTGATGGCATGGATGATAAGATGGATGAATTGAAGAAGTTGCTACAAGAAAGGGTCACTAATGGTGAAAAGGTAGTAAAGGAAACTCATGATGAGAACAAAAGAAATGTTAATCATGATTCCATAGACTCTAATGTTGGATCGAAGACTCACCATGTTCCAAAAATCGATATGAGGAAGTTTGATGGCAAGGATCCCGCCACATGGATATTACAGATGGAGCAATTCTTCGATCTCAATAATGTGCAAAACACACAAAAGGTACGTATGGCAACTTTATATTTGGAACCAAATCAGTTTGTATGGTATCAATGGCTTTGTTCTCGTAAACAATTTATCACTTGGGCAATTTTTACGGAAGAATTGATAGCACATTATGAGGATACAAAAAGCAACACTTTTTTTAGCCAATTGATAAGTCTCAAACAAAAGGGTTCAATAATGGAGCACATTGAGGAGTTCCAAAAATTGAACATAAGGGTAAAAGATATTCCAGAGGAGCATAGGATTGATGTGTTCATAGGGTCTTTAAAGGATAATATCCAACATGATGTGCGCCTTTGGGAACCTGATTCATTAGAGAAGGCATTCAGGTTAGCAAGAAAAATGGAAAGCAAAATTATGGCAACTAGGAAGCATACCATTCACAACTATAAAGACGGAAGTGTTGTTGCCCATAGTCTTCCACAACCTACAAGGTTGACACCACAACAATTGGAAGAAAAAAGAGCAAAAGGGCTTTGTTACAATTGTGATAGCAAATACACAAAAGGTCATAAGTGTGCTGAGAAGAAATTATTCTACATAGATTGTGAAGAGGAAGAAGAAAAGGAGCAAGAAAGGTCAAAAGAAGAGGATATATTCCAGGAACAAAGCCTAGATGAAGAACAAATAAATCCGACCATATCTTGTAATGCATTGGCGGGAATTACCACTCCTCAAACCATCAAGATAGAAGGACAAATCAAGAAGAAAAAGGTAATAGTGTTGATTGATTCAGGAAGCACCCACAATTTTATTCATTGTAGGGTAGCAAAAGAATTGAATTGCTTCCTATATCCAGCACCAGAGTGTCAAGTGATGATTGCAAATGGAGGAACAATAAATTGTTCTGGAAAGTGCCATAATATCAAGCTATCCATGGGAGAATATGTATTGACTAGCCCAATGCTTTCCATTCCAATGGGAGGTGCTGATGTTGTACTAGGAGTCCAATGGCTACAATCCTTGGGGAAACCAGGAAAGATAATCAGCTCTAATGGCATGACAAAGCTTCTAAAAAAGGAGCAAAGAGGTGTAATTGCACAATTATGTTCGCTAGATGTTTCCACATTGGAATCATCTATTTCTCCAGATCTCCAAAAAGTCCTGGACAATCATTCCAAGGTATTTGAGACTCCCAAAGGTCTCCCACCTATGCGTGATCATGATCATGCTATTCATCTGATTCCAGGAAGTGTTCCTCCAAACATCAGGCCGTACAGATATCCATATGTCCAAAAAAGTGAAATTGAACGTATGGTTGCAGAAATGCTAGAGGCTGGTATAATTCAACCGAGTCAAAGTTCTTTCTCAGCTCCAGTAGTATTGGTGCACAAGAAGGATGGATCATGGCGCATGTGTCCAGATTATAGGGAGCTCAACAAGCTCACTATTAAAGATAAGTTCCCCATTCCTGTTATTGATGAATTACTGGATGAATTGCATGGATCAATTTACTTCACCAAGTTGGATCTTCGTTCGGGATATCATCAAATCAGAATGAAGATTGAAGACATTCCGAAAACAACATTTAGAACTCATGAGGGTCATTATGAATTTTTGGTCATGCCTTTTGGCCTTACCAATGCACCTTCAACATTTCAAGGTTTGATGAATTCAATTTTCAAACCATTCCTTAGAAAATTTGTGTTAGTATTTTTTGATGATATACTAATCTACAGCAAGTCTTGGAAGGATCATGTTGAACATGTTGACAGGGTGCTACAACTATTGGAGGAGAAACAATTATATGCAAAAAGATCCAAATGTTTCTTTGGAGTCCAGGAGGTGGAATATTTGGGTCATATTGTATCTCATGAAGGAGTTAAGGTAGACCCTAGCAAAATTAAAGCCATTAAGGAATGGAAAATCCCCACATCCATAAAGCATCTGCGAGGATTTCTTGGGTTGACAGGGTATTATCGCAAGTTTGTTAAGAATTATGGGAGAATAGCAGCACCTCTAACAACATTATTGAAGAAAGATTCATTTTCATGGACTTCGGAAGCAACAAAGGCCTTTGAACATCTTAAAGAGGCAATGTGCCAAGCACCGGTCTTAGCTACACCGGACTTCACAAAAACCTTTATTGTGGAATGTGATGCTTCAGGAAATGGAATTGGTGCTGTTCTAATGCAAGATGAAAGACCCATTGCTTTTGAAAGTCGTCCAATCAAGGGAAAGTTTTTAAACAAAGCTATTTATGAGAAGGAAATGTTGGCAATACTCCATGCACTTAAGAAATGGCGACCCTACCTAATGGGAAGACACTTCAAGGTAAAAACGGATCATGATAGCCTTAAATACTTTTTAGAACAAAGATTATCCTCTGAAGAGCAACAAAAGTGGGTCACAAAGATGTTGGGTTATGACTTTGAAATCATCTACAAAAAAGGGAAGCAAAATGTGGTGGCAGATGCACTCTCAAGAAAGGATGAGGATGTGGAAGCATTGTTGTGTGCCATTTCTATTATCCAACCAGATTGGATAAACGAAGCAAGGGAGGAATGGAAGAATGACGAAGAAGTGTGGGCACTTATTCGAAAGCTACAACAAGATTCCAGTACTTCTGATACATTTAGCTGGCAAAATGATTCGTTATGGTACAAAGATCGCTTATACCTCTGTAAGAATTCCCAGCTAAAACAAAAGATTCTTATGGAATTGCACACTTCTCCCTTAGGAGGGCACTCAGGATTTTTAAAAACTTACCACAGGGTTAAGAAGGAATTTTTTTGGGATGGCCTTAAATCAGATATTCAAAAGTTTGTGGCGGAATGTTTGGTTTGCCAGCAAAATAAAGTTGAAACAATTAAGACACCAGGTCTATTACAACCTTTATCCATTCCAAGCCAACGTTGGGAGGAGGTTTCAATGGATTTTATCACAGGTTTACCCAAGTCTGAGGGAAAGAGTGTCATCATGGTGGTAGTTGACAGACTTACCAAGTATGCACACTTTTGTGCATTATCACATCCATTTAAAGCCAGTACAGTTTCTACTGCATTTATGGAAACAGTTCAAAAGCTACATGGAAACCCAAAGATTATTGTAAGTGACAGAGATCCCATTTTCACTGGAAATTTTTGGACAGAATTATTTTCTTGTCTTGGTACTCAGTTAGCTCATAGCTCATCTTATCATCCTCAATCTGATGGGCAAACTGAGATAGTAAACAAATGTTTGGAAGGATATCTTCGTTGCTTTGTATCTGATAAACAGACACAATGGGTCAAATGGTTGCCTCTGGCTGAATGGTGGTATAACACTTCCTTCCATACAGCAACAAAAATGACCCCATTTATGGCACTTTATGGGTATCAACCACCATCCATCACATCATATTTAAGAGAAAATTCTAAGGTTCAGGCAGTGGAACATCACATCGAACATCAACAACAAGTCCTCCAACTCTTAAAGGATAACCTCGTGTTGGCACAAAATAGAATGAAACAACAGGCAGATCAACATCGCAGTGAAAGAAGTTTTGATGTAGGTGATTGGGTATTCCTACGGCTACAACCATATAAGCAAATGTCCCTAAAGCAAGCTAAGAAGGATAATAAATTATCACCAAAGTATTATGGTCCGTACAAGGTGTTGGAAAAGATTGGTACTATGGCATACAAATTGGAGCTTCCTGCAGCTTCTCGATTGCACCCAGTTTTCCATGTTTCATGTTTAAAGAAGGTTATAGGTGACAAGCTCCCAATTCAAACAATATTGCCAGAACTTGACGAGGAAGGAAAAATTATATTGGAACCGGAAGCAATCACAGAAACAAGAACTCGACAGCTACGAAATCGATCAATTTCAGAGTATCTTATCAAGTGGAAGAACTTATCCGCTGAAGATTCCACATGGGAGGATGAGAATTTTATGCAGAAGTATCCAGAACTGCTCAAGCGTTGAGGACAACACTTTTTTGAAGGAGAGGGGCATGTTGGGTCCCTATAATACTAGTGATTACCCCATTACTATTGTAGTTATACCCCTTATTTATATTGTTGTGCCCCTATTACCCCCATATTGTTATTTCTGTGCCCCATAGAATCCCTCTATTGTTATTTTTGTGGCTTTATATTATTATTGTTAGGTCGGCTGGATTATATTGTGACTCCTTAGACTCCTATATATAGAAAGGAGGTTTTGTCATTTGTATCATCCAAGAATTGTTCATTTATGTAATGTAAAGGAGGTTGCCCCCTCGAAGAGGCTGAATTCTAAGGCGTGGATCTCTCTTTTCTATCTTTTTGTGAGCTGGTTTCATAACATTTTCCAATTGGGATGAGTAGCTTGGTGCAAAATATGGCTCTATTTTACAATTTTCAAAGCATCTTTTTTTGCACCAGGTTTTGCATCATTTTTTCCACCAAATTTTGCATCCTTTTTTGCATCAAATTTTGCACCCAGTTTTGTGCCATGTTTAACATCTAATTTTGCACCATGTTTTACGATAAGTTTTCCTTCCAATTTTTCACCAGAATATGCATCTAGTTTGACGACAAGTTTTTCTTCTAGTTTTGCACCATTTTTTGCATGGAATTTAGCACCAGATTTTACTGTATTTTTTTAGAATTGGGATGAACAACTTGGCGATAAATCTGGCTCTATTGTACATTTTTTAAAGCGTCATTTTTTGCACCTAATTTTTTATCCTTTTTCACACTAGATTCTGCATCCTTTTTTACATTAGATTATACATCACTTTTTGTGTCAAAATTTGCACCAAGATTTGCATCTAATTTTATGACAAGTTTTGCATCTAGTTTTGTGCCATTTTTTGCATCTTTTTTTCATCAATTTTTGCTTCCTATTTTGTGTCATTCTTTTCTTCCATTTTTGCGCCATCATTTACATCAAGTTTACGCTGTATTTTGCATCCAATTTAGTGCCCTTTTTTGCATCCATTTTGTGTTAGTTTTTCCATCTAGTCTTACATCAGGTGTTGCATCTAGTTTTACACTAGTTTTTTCCTCTAATTTTGCACCTATTATTGTATCTAGTTTTGCACTAGGTTTGGTGCCTGTCTTTGCACCATATGTTGAATTTGATTTAGCACCAAATTTTGCATCCATTTTGTGACAATTTTTGCATCTTTTTTTGGACCATTTTTTATGTCCACTTTTACATTTGATTGTCTCCCTTTTTTGCGTCCCATTTTGCACCATATTTTGCATCATTTGTTGTGTCCAATTTTGCATCATTGTTAACACCGCTTCTTGCATGCAATTTCACATGCTTTTGAGCATCCAAATTTTCATGCTATGTTAAGTCATTGTCCACCTTTGCATCCCACTTTGTGTCTAATGTTACATTCAATTTTGAGCCATTTTTACATCCACTTTTGCATTTGCTTTTGCACTAATTTTTGCATATCTCTTTGCGTCCAATAATGCATCTTAATTTGCATCCATTATGTATGAATATTAGCACACGATGGAATTGAACCACCAACCACCTTCTTGTAAACCTTACACTCTTCCATTGAGCTTGCACCCTTTAAAGAATTAGACCTTGAAACTTTATAAATTCTAAATTCTAAATTCTAAAATTTTAATTAAATTATAAAACTTTAGTCTTGTAGGTTTCATTAGCTCAATTGGCAAAAACAACTATCCAATAGATGCAGAGCACAATTTTTTTAGAGAAAGGAAGCAACTTTCACATGGTTAATACGCTCGACCACCTAAAAAATAGCATCAAAGCCGATGTTTTAAACTTGAGACTAACCAAAGTATAAACCCAGAGTCTCCATGTTCTATGGCTCCTCTAATACAAGTTTGAAAATGAAAGAAAACACTGAAGAACTTACAAATTGTATATAATTATAGTAAATATTGACAAAAACAGGCATTATAACTGTTATGATGATTAAAAATCAAAATCATGTAGAGTAGGCAATTCAACAAAGAGACTAGACATGATGGAGCCAACATAAAATCTAGTGCATAGTTCTCATATGTGTTCCATGAATATATATATATATATATATATATCTCTAGAATGTAATTCTTTTGAATCCCCCAAAAATTAATATAAAACTTCAATGATATATAAAGAAAGAACCAAGACACCAGAGGACCTTCAAGAACTAAGACACAAGGGATGTTGAAAACACAAGGCTGGAAAGTGTTCCCAACAACCCATTTCCCTTGAAGACAATGATAATTAGCACAAGGTCACTATGGCCCACCTCTATCTCTGAAGCTATGGTTTCTTTTTTCTCTCACTGGTATTAATATAGTGGACATGGGAAAAGTTATCTCCATTAATATTTTGTCTTGTCTAATTGGCACATAAACATTTTCAATTTTAAACATGATACTGCTCAAGCTTCCAAACTTGACAAAACATTATCAGGAAGCAACATGAGGGTTTCTCGACTGAGTTCTTAGAAAACATGTAAACATTTTATGTGCATATGAATAGGTGACCTACCTCTTACAAATAAAAAACAGAATTGCTTGATAACATCGTAATGTAGTCATATTGTTTATGATGATTAAAGATGATAGATGGGATCAAAACAAAAATATTTTGAATTTGAAAATGCCAATAAACCCTTCTAAGAATTGAATAAAAAATAATTTGGAGAAAACAAATTACCAATATATATATATATATATCCATGCACATTTTTGATTGTCTAGATAAAAATAATCAATGACATTTTTTAAAATGGAAATCAACTACTTTAGAAAAAACAAAATGAGCAAGAAATCTATCAAAGTTGGCTTGAATTTGTTTAATAGATTTGTTTGATAACATTCTATTGAAAGAAACAAGTAGAGCAAACGTAATATATGATAATTTAACAATCAATAAGAAGGAATTATGCTTATTTGTTTGAAATGAGTCATTTGACGAGATCTCAGTGCCTATCACATTATGTGTGTAATGCTAATAACATTATAACTCCAATACTAATAAAATTAGAGTAAAATTGGACTCTAGATATTGATTTTAAGGCCGATCTTTTTAAGGAGAAAAAAAATGAATTTTGATTTTTTGGAATTTTTGTAAATATTGGATATTGATTAAAAGGAATCAAAATTACTATAAATCCATCATTCTAATTATTTTAATAACATAAATCCATATTCATATCATATTTAGTTGACAAATAGATACTTCCTATCTATTAAATACAAAGAGGTAAAAAAAAAAAGGTTTGTTTTTGGGTTTTTTTTCCCTCCTTTATCTATTACATACAATAAATACAAAATAAACAAGGTTTGTTTTTGCTCTTTCTTTATCCTTATTTCTTTTAAATTTGACTTTGAACATTAACTTATTTTCTATTAAACACCTACATACATATAGGGAAATCTCTCCTGACATTTTCAACTAAATGAAACTTCTTTACTAGAGTTGAAACAAACTCTTTACTCATAGAAAAACTAATGCCTTAGCTTTGATTGCTAAATAGTAAATCTGAAGAGCCTAAAATAACATAATATCAAATAATGGTGGAACAAGATTTTTGAATCAATTATAAGAGTAATAAAAGATAGTAAAATCGGTAATATGAATTCCACTCACATCTTAGGTGTTCTGATGGACGAATATTCACAGTGGAGAATAATTGACATAGATTTTCTATTTTGGATGTTGTTTTCCAAAAAAAAAACCATGTCCTATGGGTCGTTGATATTTATTACTCCCTGAAAAACTAATAGTAATTGAAATATCTTATTGGTAAATAGATAAGTGAAAAATGAATAATGCCCTCAAACTTGCCTGCATATGACCACCTCTATACTCGTAATTATAGAGGCAATCAATAATTAGATAACCCTCAACATCGTTTTCTAACTCGCCCTTAATAATTTTACTCAACTGCAGCCACAATACAATTAAAAAAAAAGCAAGAACAAATTCTTACAGTAAAATCCGTTGTTGGGAACATTAAATTGAAAAGACAAGCATCTAAAATGAAACAAATTTCTCTCATTCAGGGGCAGAATTTACAGTTTTCAGTGTTGTGTTGTAGCGTTTGGAGTATTCAATAATAGGGAAAATAGGTTTCAGCTCATCGAGGAGATTGAAACTTTACATGGTGATAAAATAGAACTTTATGTAATTTTTGGTCCTTTGAAGCTCTGAAACATTGGCAGTCCAAATTTACCCTTCAAACAACAATTACCTTGAATCCCAAATGTTTGTTCCACTACCAAATAATTCACGATAAAAAAATAAAAGTAAAATGACCATGGAACTCAATTTTTTTTTTCACCTTTAGGGGTAGGGTGGAATGCACCACATGCTTAAAAACATAGAGAAATCAAATACATAATGATAGATTTCTTTGGAATCCCTGCCTTTGTGTTCTATAAATCATTCCAGCATTGCACCTTTTCTGGGATGGGAAAAACAAGTTCAAATATTAGTCATATTGTTACAAAAATTTCCATAGGACTTTATCTCTGTCATTAACATTATTCCCTTCTTTTAAATTAGGATAGAAGAACTTAGTATTAAACTTAGAATTTAAATTTAATTGAATTTTATAAATGACAAATTTGAACTTGATTCACCAAACTGAATCGAATAAATTTACCAAATGCAATCAAATTTATTTGTTGGGTCATGATGCTTTCCATATTCTGAAATTTTCCAAGCATTCTTCTACAATGAATGTCAGAGTGTTTCGTTGAGATAGAGGCTGATCTAAAGACATTTTTCTTGGCCTTCAGATAGTCTCATGCCCATTTTCATATTATCTGTATATCATATTTTATGTTGATATAAGAAGCATTAAAAAAAAAATTTGATGAAGTCAGTGACTAAGCCTGGGGCATAAAAGAAACAACATTGTTTATTCCTCCTTGTCCACACATTTTGGACTTCCTTTGGTGGTAAATAGAATTCGAAAACGTAAATAATACTATTATGTAATTTTAGAAATGTATATTTTAGTTTAGTAAACTCTCCCTTATGGCAGTCCAATAAAATCCAAATTATCTTCTTTAATCTTCCGTCATGGAAGAAATTTATATGCTTTGTAAAAAAACTTAGAGGAGTTCAATATTGTTGTTGCTTGCTTACAATGAGACTAGAGAATGGGAAGTTGTTCACTAATAATTTATTGTATTACTTTTCTTTGGAATGGTTGATCCAGTGGTGTTAGACAATTTTTGTTGCAAGTGTTGCAATATTTTTCTAAGAAAAAGCTACAAACCTTGTAACATTGAGAGAGTGCATCATCTAGGTTTTAAACATGAAATTTTTCCCTTTTTTTTTGTTTATTACCTATCTTATTTACAACCTTTTTTCTTTTCATTCCAATTTATAGCTTGGGTAATCTATTGATGGTCAATGGTTGCTAATGCAAGAGTTTCAGCTCTAGGCTACATAGGGAAATGGTCAAGTTGCACTTGCTTTTAGTAATTTGAATATTTTTTTCTCTAATTAGATGGTTTCTTCTCCGTCTCATAAATTTTCTAGTAAACACAACAACACCAGACGCCACAACCGAACAATATTCTGCACCATTCTTAATCGCAAAATCCCAATCATAATCCATAAGCCTATATGCTTCACCAAAAACTACAACAATAGTAGGGTCAATGATATCTCCACCAATAAAAAATTTCCTTCAAATGGATCCCCATTGCCACAATCCCAATCACAACCACTTTCTCAAACACCACATACAATGCCACCTCTCCTAAATAACTCTCATCCGCAACAACATTCAATGCCACAACTTTACAACATCAACCACGCTAGTCTATTTCATCCCTTACTCCATTTATGTCGCAGAATGCACAAAAGCAACACCAAAGTCTACCGCAAACACTCAAGGTGTTGGATAATTGAGCCTTGCAACCAAACCAAATGCATCATCATCATCAACAACAACAACAACCAAAACATAAAGCACAACTGCAGCAACACAAGCACCAACCACAATGTCAGTAGTAACAATAGAGTCAAGTATCAAAAGGTTTGGAAAGGGGGAGCATGATCATGTAGAACCAGTTTGTAGAGACTGGTCAAGGAAATGGGCCTCAAGGGCCTATACCTAGAAGTTAACATGTTGAAAAAGGGGAGAAAATGGTGGAGATAACACCTGGAGAAAGGATTTTTACTAGTCCAAGTTCTCTACAGTCAGGGAAATAAGTGATACAGTCAGGGATGATAAGACAACAAGGACAAGGTCTTGTGCAGGCAACAGGTATCATGTCTCAAACTTCAACCTTTTTTCAACATCAAAAGGTATTTTTGCAACAATTGTCAGTAAAGCATCAATCTCAGGTTTCTTTATTCACAGAAAACCACCAATCATCAGTGTCATCTCCACCCAACCACAACAACAGGTGCATATCTCACAACAAACAACATCTTCTTCCATCCCTCCATT